>JZKD02S1655223.1:2090351-2100550 GCA_000966675.3 Picea glauca
GGTTGATCCTTGGTCTTGCACCTTGGTGGATAAGACCCCAGAAATGTTTTGGGGCAACTTGATCTTCGATCAGGTACTTTGTTGGTATATGACCCTCCTTGAAGGTGGGCATGACTACATAAGGGATGTATTCCATATGCAATGATGATGAAGTTAATAAGGTCACCTTGAATATGAATGGACAAGTATTGCCACCAAGCTACCCTACCTAAACTCTCCTTTACCCTTACTTGTGTTGGTTTGGGGTTTTGTTGTTTTTGTTTTAGGGTTAAAGTAAAATTTAAATTAAAATGTTAATTATAACATGTTTAAATTATTTAATTTAAACATGTTATCTTTAATTATAATTATTTTAATTTAATTTTCTTTATTCTTTGCCCTAGACTAAAACTATAAATACCCTACCCTCTACCCTTCACATTACACACCTTATTTTTGTTATGCTCTTATGCTTCTAGTGTGAGCGGATCTTCTCTCTCTTACTGCGGCTACCCTAGAAGACTGTTGTGTGTGCTGCGGCCTTCCCTTCCTTTTGCTGTTGGAGTGTGGGTGTTTTGCTGCGGCCCATGTCTACTTGCCGTTGGAGTATTGGCTGGTTGGTGTGGCCTCCTGTCTACTGTGGGTGTGGCTCTTTCTCTTCTGCTGTGGGGTAACTGTGGTGCGGCTCTTTTTTGTTGTGATCTGGCTGAGTGGCGCGGCTCCTTTCTGTTGTGGGGTGACTGTTGTTGCAGCCTCCTTTTTGTTGTGGGGTGACTGTTGGTGCGACCTCTCTTCTGCTGTGGTGTGGCTGTGTGGTGTGAACCCCTTTTGCTACTGTTGTGGTGTGGCTATACCCTTACAGCTTTGTCCAGACCGAGACCTCTATCCTTGAGCCTTGGCCTTCCTTAAGCTACCTTTTGTGAGAGTTTTATCCACAAAAGTTCTGTGTGAGGGTTTGAGTGATTAAACCTACTGTTTGTGTGAGGGTTTGACTGTGGGAAGTCTTTGTGGCCCTATCTACTTGGTGGCAAGAAAATTCTTTCATCTCTTGGCAAGAGATCCAACCTATATGGTGGATCTATGAGCTGGACTTTGTCTGAGCATAATTACAAATGGTTTTGCATTTCTGTGTGTGGCTGTGACCTCTTCCGAGGTAAGTCTTTAGGGCAAGGTAAGTTATCTATTTCAGATCTGGACTTTGCTTTGAGTTTTTTGTTTTGATCTATCTAGATTTATGTATCATTGAATGTTATCAGATCTGGACTGTAAGTTAAGTTTTGGTTCTTGTTTCTGTAGTTTGATTTACTGCTCATGATCAGATTGTATTTCATTTTGAGTTTAGATCTGTAGATCTGTATAAGTTTTTTATTCCAGCATTATAGATCTGAACTAATGTTTATTCTAGATCTACTCTTTAACTAAACTCTTAGATCTGTGTACTATTTAAGTAGTGTAGTTTTATTTTTTGAATACAAGATCTAAGTGTTATTCTCACTGAATTTAAAAGACACTTTTGTTCTGCTTTACTGCCCTAATTCTAACAGAGTCAAACCAAAAGTCAGGACGAACGAGATGCTATACGATCTTGTGAGTCTAGCCAAGGCAAAGGCAAAAGTCTTGTAAGTCTAAGAAAAAAGTCTAGATGTTAGTCTAATGCAAAAGTCAGGCGGAACGTACAACCTTTGTGAGCATAGACAGTCTAGTGCAAAAGTCAGGGGGAACGTACAACCTCTGTGAGCATAGACAGACTAGTGCAAAAGTCAGGGGGAACGTACAATCTCTATGAGCCTAGTCAAGATTTGTGAGCAATGAGCAAAATTCAAGGCATCTAACAAAAGTTAGGTTGAATGTACAATTCCTATGAGCTAGAAACAAACAATCTTCCTTTTGCAAATAATGTAAATGTATTGATCTAGTGCGTTGGCATGTGTAACATTATCCACCATGAAAATGAGTTCGAGTGGTCAAACTCAAGTTTGACAAAGTCACGTTGCATGTCGGTTTTACATGCATGTTGAGTTGCATGCATGTCATGTTGCATGTTGCATGTGTGAGTTGGCATGCCATGCATAAGCCAAGTCTCAAAGGCGAGTTGTCATGCAAAGTTCAGTGAAGTCAAGTGACAATTTGAGTTGTAAAAGCATGCTGGCTATTACTAATTCAATCTCACTCTCTCTTCCTCCCTGCGCCTTTATATATAGAGTTCGACCCTCTTCCTCATACACATTGTTATGCAACGCAAGAGTGAAGGAAAGGAGTCTGCCTGCAGGTGATTGAGAGTGGGCAGAAAGCATATGAGTCTGCTGTCTACACATTGAGAAAGGACAGCATATGAATCTGCTGTCTAAGGGCAGTGCTGAAGTTAATTTACTGTGTAAAAGTACAGCAAAGGATTTTTGCTAGTACAGTCAGGATAATAACAATAGCGAATTAGTTGTTTGCTGGCCATATAATCAGATTTATAACAGCAGTAAAGGACAGTGAATTAGTTGCTGTTTGCTGGTCATACCGTGAGGTATTTTCATCATGGTTTACTGTACATGATCTTACATATTATTTGCAATTAAAAGAAGATTGTTTGCTGGAGTTTTCTCCCCTTTTTGGGTTTTTCCAGGGTAAATTCTTGTGCATGTGTGAGATTCTATTGGAGTACCTCTTCTACTTCTGTTCATCATTTCGAGTATTCATTTCGCTGGTTGATAAATCAAATTTTGCTTAAAGCGTTGAAGAAACTAAAGAAATAATCCGCATATTAAATCAAGCTCAATATTTTAACAATCTGTTCATTGTCATTGATCAATAAAGAGATTTTTCAGAACTTAAAATAAGGACTTCTCCTCTGAACTCTTGCTCAGATAGGATCCCCTTCTGTAATGACAAAGCCTCCTTAGAGAATTGATCTGCTTTTGTGTTGAACTCTATATATATGAGAAAAGTATAATTCTGCAAAACTGTTTTTTACCTCCAGAACTCTGGCCATGATGGGATTTATAAGCAGATTTTCAATTCGACATTTATTATTGGCCCAATCCATCAACAATTTTGAATCTCCAAACACCTGCAAGTGCACTATTCCTCTGTTTGCAGCTGTTTTCAATAGAAGCCAGTCAGCTCGATTATTTGTTCCTCGACCAACTGCATATTTTAATGAAATAACGTGAGAAACTCAAGCAAAAATAATGACCCCAGCACCCCACATACCTGGAGTTCCTTGATGTGCCCCATAAAAAAAACCCCAAGCTATAGATAGAATGATTACAGGTTCTCTTGGGATTCTTCGGCCTTTTGCTTTTAAGGGTTTCCAACTCCGAGTCCCACCATAACATATTCTTATTTAATGGGCTATCTGAGCAGGAAATAATTCCTGCCCCTGAAAAATCATGCTATTCCTTGATAACCAAATACCCCAGATGATAGAGCAAGGTAAGGCTTTGTGATTTTTTTCGGATTTGTCCATCATCCAGATTTTTAGGCATTCCATCAGAGATTCCTGTTCCCATTTGTTCCTACCACTTGAAATCGACAAGACTTCATTCCAAACTTCTCTTGAGAAAGGACATGAAACGAATAGGTGATCAACTGTCTCATCATATACTTGCTTAAAAATTTAAAATGCACCGCCCTGGTCTATGCCAATTCCTCTTTTGATCATTATCCAACATTAAGATTTTATTGGTCAGGCTAACCATAAAAAGATTCTGGATGTTAAAGGAATCACAAGCTTCCAAACTAAACTCCACCACCAAGCTCTCTCCCTTCCCTGGTCTTCCTCCATTCTGGCTGAATAGCCTGATTTAACTGTGTATTCTCCAGAATCCTTATTCTTGGACCATTTGATCAAGTCTTCCTGCTCTGAAAGCTTAATAACACTATGATTTAACTGTTGTTGATTGCAGTTTCATGAGACATCCTCCAGATCGTTCTCCTCTGGACTGAGTTGAGACATCTGTGTGAGGAAGCCCAAGTGTTGGGTGTGCCCATGTGATGGGTGTGCGTCAGACTCTGGACTGAGTTGTGATGACGTGAGGTCTCTTGCTTTGTACTCTTCTGGACTGAGTTGAGTGAGCTTGATATGGTCTCCTGCCTTGTACTCCTGTGGACTCAGTTGAGTCAGCTTGAGATGGTACTCCAGATGATTCTCCTGTGGACTCGGTTGAGATAGAGATCTGTTGAGTATGACGTCCCTGTGGCTGAGCACAGGTGGACGTGTCCCTAGTGGCTGAGCACTAGTGGACGTGTGAGATCCTTGCTATATTGTCTGAGAGTAAGATTTACTTGTAACCCTAATTTGTGATGTAAAGGGTACAAGTTGGCCCCACCATATGTGAAAGATAATTAATATTTATGTAATAATTAATTATACTACTGAGTTATTGAGGTCGGCCCTATTGTGCCAAGAGACACACCTATTGCTGTGTCTAGTCTTGTATAAATAGAGGTGAATCCCCATTGAGGATTACACACTCTCACATGTCATTTTGGAAATTTCAGCACGTGCATGTACGGCTGAAGTCCACATCTTTCTTGGGTGCTAGTTTCAAGATTGTAGAGCACCCTTTTGTGTGCATCTAGGGTTTATGGTTTGGGGGATCTTCTCTTGAGAATATAGCAAAGGATTGTTGTGTTTTTCCCTTGTTTGAGAAGGGTTTTACTAGGATACTTCTTGTGTTCTTGTGCATGGTTATGCTTCTTGTGATCTTGGTTATTGCGGCACTTGTGTATGGTGTTGCTGCATTTGTTTATGGTTCAAGTACATGCTAAATGAAATAAACCTCATGCTTGAGCCAATCATAGAGAAAATTCAACATTAACCTTCTTACATATTGAGTCCATTCATCCGCCCTTTCCCCTGCAAATTTAATACTTCTGCGGATTTCCAGCCCTGTGACCATCCATTTGCCCCTTCTAAACATGCTGCCTCCTCCACGCTGAAAATCCACAAGGAGTGTAGGTTGTTCAAGAAGGGATCGGAGACCCTGAAGTTACCCTGACAGCAGAGCCAAGGATCATCCCTAATTCTTACTTTGTTCCCTCTACCTACTTTCAAGGCTATCCATTTTCCAATTAATGAAAAGGCCCTAACCAGAGTTTTCCATACTATTGAGGCCCCTTTCACACTTTTTCTTTCCAATCTTAACCATTTTTCCATGGGACTGCTTCCTCAGTTTTTAAATTTCATCACTTTCCCCACAACCCTTCATTATAAATTAACCTCCATAAACTTTTTGCAGCTAGAGCCATACTGAAAACATAGATATTCTTCAGTCCCCATCCACCTGTTTGTTTTAAATTTGCCACCCTTGACCATTTAACCAGGGGATCCCTTCTTTTTCCCTTTTCCCATCCATAAAGAACTGAAATACTTCTTTCTGATTTTATCCAGAATTCCTTTCAGGATATGGGCAATATACTGGGATACTTTTAAAGCCTCTTTGACTAGAATCAATCTGCTTCCACGGGACAGCCATGTATGATACCATATATAAATTCTAGCTTCAGTTTTCTTAAACAACCATAGCCAGTCATTATACTTGTAGTCATTTGGCTTTAAGTAAAAACCTAAATACTGTACTCTTTGATCGAGTGGAAAGTGTTTCATAGGAAACAGATTCGTAATCTGATTTTTCACCCCCTCCTCCAGCTCAATGAAGAGCATTGAGGATTTGTGGATGTTAACTTCCATGCCTGTTGCTTTGCAATAGATTTTCAGGATCTCCTTTCTACAACTCATTTCCCTGAGGGAACCAGGACAGAAAATCATTATATCATCTACAAAGAGTAGGTGGGAAATGACTACAGAATCTGCTATTTTTAAACCTTTCATAAGCCCTCTTTTCTTTGCATCTTTTATTAGCATACGTAAACTCTCAGCTACTAACAAAAAAAAGAAAGGGTGATAGAGGACACCCTTGTCGGAGTCCTTTTGAGGCATTGAAGAATCCTGATGGTGATCCATTGATCAAAACAGCAAAGGTAGCAGATGAGAGACATGCTATAATCCAGCAAACAGTCTGCAGATTCTTACCCAATTGAAGCAACACCAAGCTAAGATATAACCAGTTCACCTTGTCATAAGCTTTAGCTAGATCTATTTTCATCACATCTGCTGGTAATTTTTGAAATCTGATAGACTGCATTCCTTCTTGAGCTGTTCCAACAGCATCATGGATCTGCCTATTGAACAGGAAACCAAACTGTTTTTCTGAAATTAAGCCTGACAAAATTAATCTATGAGCAATAATCTTTGAAATGAGTTTGTAAACAAGACTGCACAATGAGATAGGCCTGAATTCTTTAAAAGAGGAGGGGTCATATATATATGTATGTATGTACTATGGAACTAAGCTTCCTCTTATCATGATGAGGCTAATGCACTCAGATTTAGCATTACTGGGATACATTAGCACCATTCAATTTGGTTGCTATTTCGCTAGGAAGCTGTGAGTGGAGTATCTATTCCACCAAAGTTGCAGAGGACTTGCACTGGCCCCAACCGTTGTTGCATGCGCTGGTGCTCATCCATAGGCATGAACACAAACAGAAGCATGTCAGTCGGTAAGACTTGAACCCTGGTGGGGACTATATTGGCTACCCACGTTCACCTACCCGGCAAGCCACTATTGACATGATAGCAGATTTGTCTTTAAAACATATTTAAACATATTTACTTTTCTTAATTTCCATTAAAAACCTTTGCAAGTGGCCTGCCTTTAATTGTTTCCTCAGGTAGAATTACAAAGGGCTGTAAATTTCTCAGAATTGCTTCTGGGGCCTAGAAATTTAAAATTTTGTTGATATGTTTTTTAATAAATATATCTGCTAAAAAATTACAGAATTTACCTCTATTTATCGAGCAGTGATAAGTCTCATGTGCGCCTGTTTCTGAATTATTACACATTTAAACAACAAAACAAAATGGATGGCTTGTCTTGATTTTGTTGTTGTTAAATAAAGCCAAAGTCAGTGTTGCAAGTGGCTACCACCTAGTCAAATCATGAGGCCTAAAGAGGACTAGCCTGCTAAAAGTTGGAAGTAAGACATGCTATCAATTAGATATCTCTTACTCCTTGAGTAATTGTGGTGCAGCCTTTTTTTAATAGGAGCTAAAGGTCATTTCGTTTTGAAATAGTGGTGCTTAAATTCTCATTAGCTGCATGAATTGTGTAAATGTTGGAAATGTGGCTTCAGAAACTGCAGACTTGCTCTTATACTAGTTAAAAGGACACTAAGCATCTGCAATCTATAGCCCGTCTAATAAAAGCGAAGCAGGCACCAAGTTCAGGGCCTTTCTTCAGTCTCTACGATCTAGAACCCATCCAAACTTGAGGTTTGATTCTATTCCTTGGCATCTAAACACATGCAATAAAAGCACAGGAGCCTCACTATTTAGTATTTGTCCTGTTCCCAAGGCTTAAAATTTCTAGAGTTTTGTCTCTACAAGCTGCATTCTTTCTTCACAATGAGGACTTTATCTCATCGTAAACACTCATGATAATCAGAGGAAACTGTACCTTTTATTGAATAGATCCATATAAACTTCAGTACAAGATAGAAAATGGACACCCTCATTTTTATCCTTGATGTAAATAACATTCACTAGCTTAAGCGAGATGGACAATTGGAGTGTTTATGGTTCATGTAGAGTTTATTAGAGTGCAAGGGAGGAACTTGTTCTTACTGCATCCTTATCACATGACAAGTTCTTTTAATCAGTACCTTGCTTTTCACCTCTCCTTTTGATTTTTTATCCCGAGAAAAGCAAGGTGCGCTCTACAGTCCTGGTGGGGGGAGATCTTCAACACTTCGCTTGTTTGCATGTGTGTATAATGCTAAAGAAATGAAAAAAGGAGTCGACATTTTATTTCTCTTAACAATAACCATAATAAAGAAAAAACCCAAAAATAAAGAAGTGACATTATTAAACAACAATAAATATGCATAAACTGGCACATATCCATTGTAGCCTTGGATCTGTTACATGTCCAAAGGGTAGTAGAAATTTTTTCTTCTGGATAGAGCTGCGTGAGAGGTTTTGAAATGTCCAATGTTTCAAGTGGACACTCCACCCATCATCAGGGACGTATGAAGCTAATATGATTAGAAATGAGTGCCGAGGCTTGTATATATAGAAGATGAATGGTCAGAATCGTTGAAGGGATAAAAAATTGTCGAGGTTTAGACCTTGAGTTTTTTATCCCTTTCAGACTTGGCGTATTCGGGGTTAAAATGAATCTATGCTAGTGACTCTACTATGTGCTTAAGTTTCAGTAGTTTTAAACTTTCCAAGTGAGTTTTTCATTCACATGTAATTCAGAGATGATCAAAAGTAGAGTACTGAAGGCATATTCTCTAAGCGATTTCTATCAATCTATAAGATACAAGTATGCAAGTCTTTGAAATGTGTTTCAATCCAAATTGTTTTTTCAGATATGTGCTTTCTTAAAAACGCTTCCTATAACTTTTGATATAACATTTAAAAAAAAATTTAGCCACTCATCTATTCATATTCACAGAGAAAATACATGCTGACTGAATGTTAGACTGTCCAGAGGATAGCTTGCCACCCATTATTCAAAAAATATATAGGTCATTCTGTAGTGTACCCTTTTCGCTACCGAGGTTTTCAAACCTCTCAGTTACCATTCTATACATGGATTTTTACATAATTCGTACAGACATTATAAGCACATGCATTTAAACAATTAAACACACTTAAATCTCAGAGTAAAATATATAAGTTACTGCTACAATTAAACAAGCCATAGCATTCAACAGTAATTCATTTACACAGCGGAAAACATGATACATAAACAGCTCAGTCATGCAAAACATGAGCAAAGCATAATTCAGATACTTATCTTTATCAATGGTGGAATCCACCAACCAAATGCAGGCCTTCCACGAACCTCCCAGCCGTAGACCGCACTGCTCCTCAACTCAATAATGGGTCACCCCCGAGCTGGGACTGAGCTCCACCCCAGGGCAAGGAATCCAGACTCAGGCTGAGGTTACAGGGAATTTCGTCATACACAACCACCAGGAAGAAAGCTCTCTCAGGAATATCCCACGCTCACTGCCCACAGACCCTCATCCCCCACATGCCTGTTCCACCCCAGGAGAGTGCACCTTCTCTGTCACCTGGACAGTCCTTCGGCTGCCAGTCTCCCTTACCTTGGGTTACAGGAACAGACCGGACCGGAAGTCTCCGGGCTCTATGGCAGCTACAGGGTTCCTTCCAGGAGTTCTCTCCTTCCTCTGCGCACTCTCTCACCTGGAGGAGTCGCTCACAGGCCAACAAGCCTCACACAGTCCAGTACTGCGTGGTCACAACAACCCACGGGGAAAACAGACACGAGCTATCCAACAGGTTTAACAATGACAGATGGTCTCACGGATTGGCTCCACACATAAGCTCGGCGCTCAGACAGAGGATGTTTCGGCCTTTCAGAATTCAACACACACACAGATTATTCCCGAAATCAACACAGACTATTTAATTTCCCGTTCCAAAACAGAGGAATACACCAGTTTCCTCAAAGCCAGATACATGCTTCCTCGAACTGGTTCAGTGATGGTAAATGGGTCTCACAGTCACGGCTTCGGGACGCATGAGGTACGGATTATTCAGAACAATCACAGGCTTTCCAGCTCTCAGGGACGCACGAGGTATTCTTTGCAGAGGTCGAGTTAATCGTACTGCTCAGAGCCTGTACACGCTCAGGCAGTCGGGTGGAATGGAGGAGGAATCCCCCTCACGGCTCGTCTTGGCCGTTTTATCTGCATGCACCAGGGCTGACACTTGTCACCCTGGGAACTGCATGCGTTCCATCAGCCTGCATCCCTTTTGCACGCTTTCCCTTTCCAAAACTTAGGATAAACAGAAATGCATATGTCTCTTTTTGAAATAATATTAAAATATTATTTCCCAGGCTTAAGCCCCCTAGGCTCAACACTTAGCCCCTTTCCCACCTTCCAGCTCTAATTCATTGCCCATTCTGTGGACGCTCGGTCCCCCTTCACTCATTCATCATGGTCAGTCTGCACCTGACGGTGTTTATATTTTATTAAATATTCTGCATACATACAAGTACAACAACAGGCTCCCGACCTTCAAACACTTAGGCTTCCTGGCCTAACAACCACATAAGCCTTCCAGCTTATACAAAACTTGGCTCACCAGCCTATAGAACACATTTACAATTCATTGCATATATCATGAT
>JZKD02S1655223.1:2106944-2119102 GCA_000966675.3 Picea glauca
TGCAGGCCTTCCACGAACCTCCCAGCCGTAGACCGCACTGCTCCTCAACTCAACAGTGGGTCATCCCCGAGCTGGGACTGAGCTCCACCCCAGGGCAAGGAATCTAGACTCAGGCTGAGGTTACAGGGAATTCTGTCATACACAATCACCAAGAAGAAAGCTCTCCCAGGAATCCCCCACGCTCACTACCCACAGACCCTCATCCCCCACATGCCTGTTCCACCCCAGGACAGTGCACCTTCTCTGTCACCTGGACAGTCCTTCGGCTGCCAGTCTCCCTTACCTTGGGTTACAGGAACAGACCGGACCGGAAGTCTCCGGGCTCTATGGCAGCTACAGGGTTCCTTCCAGGAGTTCTCTCCTTCCTCTGCGCACTCTCTCACCTGGAGGAGTCGCTCACAAGCCAACAAGCCTCACGCAGCCCAGTACTGCGTGGTCACAACAACCCACGGGGAAAACAGACACGAGCTATCCAGCAGGTTTAACAATGACAGATGGTCTCACGGATTGGCTCCACACATAAGCTCGACGCTCAGACAGAGGATGTTTTGGCCTTTCAGAATTCAACACACACAGAGATTATTCCCGAAATCAACACAGACTATTTAATTTCACGTTCCAGAACAGAGGAATACACCAGTTTCCTCAGAGCCAGATACAGGCTTCCTCGAACTGGTTCGGTGATGGTAAATGGGTCTCACGGTCACGGCTTCGGGACGCACGAGGTACGGATTATTCAGAACAATCACAGGCTTTCCAGCTCTCAGGGACGCACGAGGTATTCTTTGCAGAGGTCGAGTTAATCGTACTGCTCAGAGCTTGTACATGCTCAGGCAGTCGAGTGGAATGGAGGAGGAATCCCCCTCACGACTCGTCTTGGCCGTTTTATCTGCATGCACCAGGGCTGACACTTGTCACCCTGGGCATTGCATGTGTTCCATCAGCCTGCATCCCTTTTGCACGCTTTCCCTTTCCAAAACTTAGGATAAACAGAAATGCATATGTCTCTTTTTGAAATAATATTAAAATATTATTTCCCAGGCTTAAGCCCCCTAGGCTCAACACTTAGCCCCTTTCTCACCTTCCAGCCCCTAATTCCTTGCCCATTCTGTGGACGCTCGGTCCCCCTTCACTCATTCATCGTGGTCAATCTGCACCTGGCGGTGTTTATATTTTATTAAATACTCTGCATACATACAAGTACAACAACAGGCTCCCGGCCTTCAAACACTTAGGCTTCCTAGCCTAACAACCACATAAGCCTTCCAGCTTATACAAAACTTGGCTCACCAACCTATAGAACACATTTACAATTCATTGCATATATAATGATCTGTAACGGGGCTCGGCCTTGGGGACACTACACATTCCTACCCAGTCTGTGAGCATGCTTGAGTTCCTTGCCTTGTTTGTGATCTTGGGCAAGTCATATGCGATTGAAGAGAGGATAGTATCCTACTCAGGGAAATCTCCAGTTAGGGCAATTCCATGGTCCATATTCTTCAATGGGAGATCTATTCTCAGAGTGGGGGCCGTTGGTCCTTGCACTTCTAATGACTAAGCCTCCTTATAATTGGCTTAATTGTGCATCTCATTTCCTTTTTATGCTCATGGAGTATCTAGCTCTCTATTCTTTTTACTCGAGGAGATTTCACTATCCTCTTTGACTTCCTCATATATTTGCTGTGATTGCAAGTTGGGGGCATTGTGAGGCTCCTCATCACGAAAAGTAGAGGCCCTAAGGTATTGAATTAGTTTGAGCCTAGGTTGATGGGTGATGCTTGCGATTTCTTGTCCATAGTTGTAAAATGATTTCACCTTTTCTTTCTATTGTTTATAACAGATGATTTTTTTTTATCTTTCATCATTTCCTAATAAGGAGAGAATTGCCCTAAGTTCTTCAATTGTGAAATGGACATATTCATGGCGACAACGACACTTAAATAGAATTTGTTCATGTCCCCCTTTGCAGGTGGACCCAGTTATCAAGTTTTAACTCCAAGGCTTATAGAAATCCCTTCTCCATATTTACTTCAATGGACATTCTCACACAAACATTGAAGTATGATTTCAACTTAGATTTATCCATATACCTACTCAACATGTTTTCCAAAGTTGCACCATCTTAGAAGATTTATCAAAAATAGAAAATAGGGAGTTCCTCCTTTGGATTTAAGTCAAGGGACTACATGTACAAGTAAAACCTACCAAGTACTATAAACCAAGACCATTTCAAAATACAAAGTCCAAATCTTTCTTTAACATTAACTTGAAGTGGAAGGTGAAGAAACTTTTTTCACCCAACATTTGATTGCATCCAAAGTTGCACCATCTTAGAGGATTTATCAAAAATAGAAAATAGTCAGTTCCTCCTTTGGATTTAAGTCAAGGCACTGCATGTTCAAGTAAAACCTACCAAGTACTATAAACCAAGACCATTTCAAAAGACAAAGTCCAAATCTTTCTTTAACTTTAACTTGAAGTGGAAGGTGAAGATACTTTTCCCACCCAACATGTTTTTGATTGCATCCAAAGTTGCACCATCTTAGAAGATTTATCAAAAGTAGAAAATAGGCAGTTCCTCCTTTAGATTTAAGTCAAGGGACTACATGTTCAAATAAAACCTACCAAGTACTATAAACCAAGGCCATTTCAAAAGACAAAGTCCAAATCTTTCTTTAACTTTAACTTGAAGTGGAAGGTGAAGAAACTTTTCCCATATAAATAATGATGTTTTTGTTCTTTCACAAGATGAGACCATTACTTTTTAATATAGCTTCCCACCTCAAGGTGATGGTCAAGCTTGAATGACTTTACCTCACATGAATTTTTCCGCATTGCATTTTGAAGAGATCTATATGGATCTCAAGTGATGGCACTTGGTTATGGCGGTCTAAGAAATTTGCATTGAGAATAAATGCCTCCATACTTAGTTTTGTTTCTTGTTGTCATCATCAGGGTTGGAATTTGAAAACAAGGTTACTTCCATACTTACTATACTTACTTTGGTTTCTTGTTGTCATCATCAAAGTTCGAATTTAAAAACAAGGTTACTTTGCAATTTTCACTGTTTGTTTTTAAACACTATTTTCAACATTTTCCTTATATTTTATAATGAGTATATTACTATTTTGACCATATTTAATGCCCAAAATGCTCCCCAATGAAAAATTTTATCATCAAATTTCATCCTTAATTACCGATTTCAAGCTTCCTCAAAATCAACGACAAGGCGTTGACAACATAGGAGGGGGAGCTTCTCCCCCTAACAAAGCGAGAACTTTCACGTGCAAAAGCAACAAAGATATGTCCCAACCTTAATTTAATTTAATATCTTAATATGTTGTCATTTTAATTTAATATCAATGCAATAGTACATTATTGATAGTCACGTTAGGGTTGGTGATTCTATGCCGTATCGTATATATATATATATATATATATATTTTTTGATATACAATCTCCTACGAAAGGTATCGTTGCCCTCACTCTTTCGCCATATTTGGGGATATACTATCTTCTACGGAAAATATCGTTGCCCTCACTCTTTTGCCAGGAAAAGAGCCCTAAACAAACAAAATACTAGCTACAACCGGGCAGAAGAGATTGCAATGTAGGCAATAAATTAGTGGAGCGGTGACCAGTTGACTCTGATTCAGGCAAGCTAGCAAAGAACAAATTGTGGTAAATAATGGGATTGGGGAGTACAAGCAATTCCCCGCTTCTTCCTTCTCACCATCGGGAGGAATACACTGTATATGGATACCCAGCAGAGCCCTGCTATGTAATTCTTGATTCGGCTCCACCTCCTCAGCGCAGGAGTAATGGGCGACTACTTACCTACGCAGGATACGGGGCTTTATCAATTGTCATAATCCTGGTAGCTGCGTATTTTGTGTGGCCGTCCGATCCGCGAATCGAAGTGGTCCGGATGCGGTTGAACAAGATAGATTGGAGAACAGAGAAATCTCCGGGGTCCTTTCTGCCCCGCGTATTTCTGGACTTAAGCATGGGGTTGACGGTGAAGGTGACTAACAGGGACTACTTGGGCGTTTATTACGATCATGTCAAGGTGGGAATTGCCTACCGCGGGGAGAAAATCGGGCAGGTGACTAGTGAAAACAGTGCTTATATTCCTCCCAGGGGGACTGCGTACGTGGATGCCACCCTGGACATCCACGGCATTCAAGTCCTCGCTGACGTGATCTACTTGCTGGAGGACATTGCTCGCGGTCGTATTCCTTTGCAGACTGTCACCGACTTTGATGGCTACATACGCTTATTCTCTCTCAAAGTGCCCTTACAGGTGCAGTTACCGGAAATTCTTTTAATTCCTTTTTCTAAATTAGTAAATTCGCTTTTGATTGAGCTGTGGAGAGCTATGCACCTCGACTCTGAATTATCGCTATATGACAACCCACTTTAAAATGGGTAGATTTGAACTGTACATTTTTCCTCAACAAAATCAAAGGCTTTACCAATTCGTTATGTGATAATTTCCTAAACTCTTAATTCCCTGTCAAAGTAATTCATACTGTTATTGAATAATACCCTGCGTATTGCGCTAAGTATATATATTTATTCCCTGTCAAAGTAATTCATGCTGTTATTGAATAATACCCTACGTTATTTGGCGTAATGTGTAATGTGTTTTACGGGGAAACCCACCATGTACTTCCTCTCTCTGAATAGGATGTAAACCGGATTCTTCAGGGTTCATTGGTTCAGAGCCAAGTCAACAGTCAACAATTGGCTCACAAAAACAGTCAACAATTGGCTCACGAAGATATATATATATATATATATATACATATATATATATATATATATATATATATATACACACACACTATGTCTGGAGCTATGTCTGGAGCTGGCAAGTTTACCCGTGTTGTCTAAGAAGGCTTTGTTATTACAGAAGGGGGTCCTATCTCTTGTTCAGAGGAGGGGTCCTTATTTCAAATTCTGAAAAATCTCTTTATTAATAGATGACAATGAACAGATAAATGTATCAGGAAACTGAAAGGAGAAAAATTTCTTTTTTTAGGATATATATATATATATATATATATATATATATATATATATATATTTCCAAAAAAACTTTTGTATTTGATATTTCCAGTATGAAATCAAAATATACATATATCAGCCTTTATGGCCAAAAAAAACATGTAACCTGTAATGTCTTCAAACTGTCCTAGAGCTCAATATTACAGTCTTCCCAGGCCCCATAAGAGTGGTAGCCTTCATAATGTCATTTAAAAACTTGTTTCTTAAATAAAAACTTAAAAAATACATGAGCCCCTAAAAAAATAATTTTTTCTCCTTTCAGGTTCCTGCTACATTTATCTGTTCATTGTCATCAATTAATAAAAAAGATTTTTCAGAATTTGAAATAAGGACCCCTCCTCTGAACTCTTGCTCAGATAGGATCCCCTTATGTAATAACAAAGCCTTCTTAGACAGCTGATCTGCTTTGTGTTGAACTCTCTCTATATATGAGCAAAGGATAATTATGCAAAACTGCTTTATACCTCTAGAATTCTGGCCATGATAGGATTTAGAAGCAGATTTTCAATTCAACATTTATTATTGGCCCAATCCATCAGAAGCTTTGAATCTCCAAACACCTGCAAGTGCACTATTCCTCTGTTTGCAGCTGTTTTCAATAGAAACCACACGGCTCGATTATTTGTTCCTTGACCAGCTGCATATTTTAATGAAATAATGTGAGAAGACTCCAGGAAAAAAATGGCCCCAGCACCCCACATACCTGAAGTTCCTTGATGTGCCCCATCAAAAAAACCCCAGGCTATAGCTAGAACGATTACAGGTTCTTTTGGGATTCTTCGACCTTTTGCTTTTAAGGGTTTCCAACTCCCACCATAGCATATCCTTATTTTAAGGGCTACCTGGGCAGGAACTAATTCCTGCCCTTGAAAAATCATGCTATTCCTTGATAACCAAATACTCCAGATGACAAAGCAAGGTAAGGCTTTGTGATTTTTTTCAGGTTTGTCCATCATCCAGATTTTTAGGCATTCCATCAGAGATTTCTGCTTCCATTTGTTCCTACCACTTGAAATTCATGAAACTACAGAAACTAGAAAAGCTGGATTCAATGCAAAGGGGATCTGCATGATTTGGATCTTGAATTCATTCTCAGTCAACCAAGTAATAAAAAGCTGGCAGTTCCTTGGTCTTGGTTCAAACCGTTACAGTGTAGTCTCCCCTGTCTGCTTGTTGCTCGCTGGCCGCTTTGTTAGAATTAGGGTAAAATTGCAAAACAATAGTATCTTTTTAATTTCAGAGATCAAAACAGCTAGATCTATAAATCAACAGAGTTAGAACACTTAGAATTTAGATCCAAGAGAGACAGCAATAAACTTAGAGATAGAAACTCTGATCTAATGACTATAGAAACTCAGATCTAATGAGATAGTACTCTGCTGATGTAACAGTGAACAGATCTGGATAGTACAATAGATCTATAAGGCTACACACAGATTTTCAGTTCTAACAACTAGTCTGATCATTACACAATAAAATAACTTGTAAATTTAAAGTATAGCTTCAGATCTACTCAATGCTAACTAGATTACAACAATTCTGAAGTAAAATCAAATTCAGATCTGAGAGAGATGAGTAGGCAGCTTACCTACAGCCTTACCTTTGAAGAAAAACAATAACCATAGGAGATGAAGAACCCTTTTGTATGCTCAGACAAAGGTTCAGTTCATAGATCTATCATGGATCTCATGCCTATGAATGAACAATCTTTCTTGCCACCAAGCAAAAGGGCCACAGGAAGGAAACACAATCCCAACAGAGGTTATAAATGCCCAAACCCTCACTCAGAATATCAAACAATAAAACCCTTACCCCAAGAGACTTTAGGAGAGGTTACAAAGGAACTGGAAAGCAGGACTGTGGGTAAACCCTCATTTCAACAGAAGATAAAACTGAACCCTATAGGTATGCCTAAGCAAATAACACCCTACAAGTTCACCCTAATAAGAGGGCTGCAAACTCAGAGGTTCTCCACACAACAGACAGGAGCAGGCTGCACCTAATAACTCAGTCACAACGGAAGGAGGAGGAGGCCGAAACCTTATGGACTGTTCACACAGCAAAGGTATAGAGGGGCCGCAACCTCTAGAATTTACTCACAACGGAAAGGAGAAAGGTGCCGCACCTTGCACAAGACTCACACAAGGAGAGGCTGCACTTTGTTAGTCCTCTAGGAGATCCGCTGCCTCACATAACACCAACCCTGCAACAAAAGATGGGAGCCGCACCTAGTAGCCACTCCAAACAACAACCAAAAAGAAGAGGCCGGTGCTAGAAGGTCACCCACAACAAACACAAGGAGGCCGTAGCTAGAGATCACCCACAACAAACACAAGGAGGCCGCAGCTAGAGATCACCCACATCAAACACAAGGAGGCCGCAGCTAGAGATCACCCACATCAAACACAAGGAGGCCGCAGCTAGAGAGAGAGATCAGTGCTTGCACTTGAAGAATAATAGATGAGTGAAAGGTGAGGGGGGGGGGGTTTAATTTATAGTTTTAGGCTAGGGCAAGGGTTAAAATAAAATAACATGTTTAAATTCAAATTTAAACATGTGATAATAAACATTTTAATTTTAACTTTATTTTAACCCTTGAATAAGACAACAAAACCCCAAACCAGACATGCAAGGGTAAAAGAGGGTTTGCTAGGTGGCAATACTCATTCCTTCATATCACATGGTGAACCTATTACTTTATCATCACTGCATATGGGACTTATCCCTCATGTGGTTATGTCCATCTTCAAGGAAGGTCATGTACCATCAAATACTTGATAGAGGATCAAGTAGCCCCAGAACTTTTTCTGAGGTCTTATCCACCAAGGTCAAAGACCAAGGATCAACCCATGTCGTATGCATGAGTACCCTGGACATTTCCAGGGGCCCTAGGCTTATCTAGGGGCTTTAACTGCTTGGTCCTAGACCAAAAACCCCAGTCGTATACTGGGGGCCCTCTCAGGGGTCTTTACAGCTTGGTTATTCACCAAGAACCCCAGTCGTATACTGGGGGCCCTCACAAGGGTCTTTTGCCATGGCACTGGCTGTTTGGTCCCAGACCAAGTACCCCAGGAGTGCACTGGGGGCCCTAGATCTCGTCTAGGGTCTTAGCCATCCTCTTGGAGAATGGCTCTTGCAGCTGCTTATAAATTTAACATGCTTGTTCCCGACCTGAAGTCGGGGCCTGCAGAGTCTTGATCGTTACCTCAAATAAGTCGTTCCCTCAAATCAGGTGGGCAATGCTAATTTAGGAAGGACATATCCGCTCTGGTGAAGGGGAAGTTCTATTCCAGATTGGCATTTTCTCCCCTGAATGGCTGGAATCCCCTACCTGCAAAAAAGATTAGTTGGTTGCTCCGAGAAGGGATAAGTATGATGTGGGAGTCAATGGAGATTGGGAAGCGGGGTTGCTTCAGTGAGGATACCAAAGGTCGGGAAGCGGGGCTGCTTCAGTCTGACCTGTTCGAATCGGGCCACTTGAAATTCAGAAGACTTCATTCCAAACTTCTCTTGAGAAAAAGGACATGAAACGAATAGGTGATCAACTGTCCCATCATACACTTGCATAAAATGTACTGCCCTGGCCTATGCCAATTCCTCTTTTGATCATTATCCAACGTTAAGATTTTATTGGCCAGGCTAACCATTAAAAGATTCTGGACTTTAAAGGACTCAAGCTTACAAACTAAACTCCACCACCAAGCTCTTTCCCTTCCCTATTCTTCCTCCATTCTGGCTGAATAACCTGTTTTAACTGCGTATTCTCCAGATTTCATATTCTTGGGCCATTTTGATCAAGTCTTCTTGCTCTGAAAGTTTAATAAGACTGATTTAACCTTCTTATATAATGAGTCCATTCATCCGCCTTTAACCCTTACGAATTTAATGCTTCTGCTGATATTCAGCCCTGTGACCATCCATTTCTTCCTTTTAAACATGCTGCCTCATCCAGGCAAAAAATCTCCAAGGAGTGTAGGTTGCTCAAGAGAGAATCAGAGAGCTTGAAGTTACCCTGACAGCCGAGCTAAGGATCATCCCCAATTCTCACTTTCTTACCTGTACCTACTTTCCAGGCTATCCATTTTCGAAGAAATGGAAAGGCACTAACCAGAGCTTTCCATACTATTGAGCTCCCCTTCACACATTTTCTTTCCAATCTTAACCATTCTTCCATTGGACTGCCTTCTAAGTATTTAAATTTCATCACTTTCGCCCAAAACTCTTCATTAGAAATTAACCTCCATAAACTTTTTGCAGCTAGAGCCATATTGAAAACATAAATATTCTTCAGCCCCCATTCACCTGCTTGTTTTAAATTTGACCAATTAACCAGGGGGACCCCTTATTTTTCTCTTTTCCCTGTTCATAAAAAACTGAAATACTTCTTTGCTAAGTTACAGGAAACGTGTTAACGTAAATGGGAACGCCTGGAAACGTGAACCTCCCCAAATGGGTACGCCAGGGGAAGCACGATATATATACAGCCTGAGTGGGCCTAATGGTTAAGAACATGTGTTTCCTCTTAAGAGGTCACAAGTTCAAATCCAGGAGGGGGTAGGGTATGTATACCTCCGTAGACTTTAGCAGTCAAATCGCTGCACGGAGGGGGTCCCTTGTCCCACAGACAAGGGGGTCTCATACACCAATTTGGTGTCTGGTTTGGCTGTGACCTTAAAATTATAATATATATATATATAACACATTATCTTGCAAGAAAAAAAAAATGATACACATAAATGACATTTTAGAAGGAAAACCATGTCTATATATTAAAGAGGAAATGGTGACTGCACAACAAGCATCCTGTTAACACCTCAACAGATTCATTTCTATAGACAAAACTCAGAAATTATGTGGACCAATGGCACCATAAGGTTACTGTGCAAGGGGCAATATTAAATGCCAAACAAGTAGACTTCTATAAAGAAGCTGCCAGCACATCATTTAATTAGAAGGTTGGCCCTGCTTATTATTCATGATTTGAAGATATGAGTATAAATGGAAGATTCCTAGTATATAAATCAAACTCGCAGAAAAGATCAGTTTCAGAACTGTATTGGCCAACGCTATCTCAGTACTTTCTAGGTGGAAAGATTGGAGGAATCAGTTTGCAGGGCCATTTTGGCGGCTGGTTCAAATTTGGAAATTTGGGTCCAAAAAACCATATGAAATCTTTTGGAGCCATCTTGAGGCATCAAACGACACTTTTTTGGTCCAAACAACACTTGTGCCCATTGCCCATTGATCTCATTCCAAGGTATGTTAACAGTTAAATGTACCATTGTTTTTTTCTCATGAAATTGCAGATCTGAAATCTGTCTTTCAAGTTTTGTTGTTTCAGCCTTCTATTAGTTTGAAGTTTGAACTTTGCATATTAAGATAGGGTTTGCATATTTGAATTTGCAGATTTCTTTCCATTTAAATTTTACCATGGCCCCAAGAGTCAAAGACCTTGCATTGATCCATGTTTATCTTGTTGGTGTTGAGATGTATTGAAACTATTGCAAAAAACACATAAAGGATGGGGGGGAGGATTCATAGGTTGGAACAAGACTTGTCTGGTATAAGAGGCCAAGTTGCCTCACGCAAGGCACCATTGGAGGAGATTGGACAGATTAGATTGGAATTGCAAAATTAGTTTGAGAAATTTGAAGAAGACAAGGCTAGGCAAAAAGAGATAAATGTTGAAATAGGGAGGAACTGCAACTTGCTGCGATGAGGGCTTTTGGATCCCTAGCAAATTCTATTGTTGATTTTAAAGGCTCCTCCTCTATCCCTTCTAACAGTGTTAGGGACCCCTTGTGTTATGTTTTTCCCTCTCATGAAATCCAGCTTAGAAAGAAGAAGATTATTCAATGTTGTTTTACACCACCTACCACCTCTGCCAATTCCAATGCCTCTCAACCAAGTCAAGCTCAACCCACCTTAGATAACCATTGGATAAAACAATACAAATAAGTTTCTTTTGAATACATGCTAGATGGTGTTATGATGTAGATATTCCCTTCAATGTTGTCTGCTCATCTTATTACCAACCTATGTGGGATTCCATTACTAATGCTGAAAAGGGCTTCAAAGGCCCTAGTATGCATGACTTGAGGGGATCTCTTTTGTAAAAAGAAGTTTTGTCCATAGATGAATACTTGAAGGATTTTAAAGAGTCATGGGTCAAAATGGGATGTACCATCATGTCAAATGGATGGACCCAGTGTTGCCAGAAGCGGGAGCGTCGAAAGCGTCATTTTCCAAAAATCCTCGGAAGCGAAGTGTCTGTTATATATATATTGCATTTATATTCAAAAAAATATGTAGAAAGACAATTTAGCTGCAGAATATATGAAAACATGCATATTTGTACATCAATATAGATAGAAATGGCATCCATACTACATAGTTCATCAATGATTAATCATTCGAGCATCAACCATCTAGATTATAGATTCTAGCAATTGTAGAAAGTAGANNCATACTACATAGTTCATCAATGATTAATCATTCGAGCATCAACCATCTAGATTATAGATTCTAGCAATTGTAGAAAGTAGACCATAAACTTATGAAATGAAATCATATATCCAAAAATTGTGAACAATAACATGAGTCATGACCAAATAGTTATGTTTACAAAATAGGCCATCTACACTGAAGTTACTATGAAGACCGAAAGGTCCAAGGACCAAAACAATAAAGTTTAAAGATTAAACTGAAGTCTCAGCTAGTTGCCAAATACTATGATTCTATCATCTATATACTATGACATATAAAGTAATGAAAAAGGAGAATCATCAAATTGTAAACAACTATCAGGTCCTCCTTCCACCACCGCGGGTACTGCGTGGGCCTCCACGTGGTGGTAGTGCCGAAGTAGATGCAGACGACTACCACCGAGCTGAAGATGAAGCCCCTACTGCTGTAGCTGGAATCCTGGACATGGGGACCCTGGCACTAGATGGGGGTGGCATCTCAACACGATCATCATCGTCCAAAAGAACACCCTCCAATTGCTCTAAAAGCAATACTCCATCCTCCAAATTATCCTCCTCCGGATTGTTGTCCCAACGCCTCAAGTTTTGATCCATCTGTGC
>JZKD02S1655223.1:2163474-2176313 GCA_000966675.3 Picea glauca
TTCCTCCTAAGTGAATTATTTGTCAATTAAGTCGCCCCCTTATCACCTTTTCGTTTTAATTCTTCGTTGACTTAGGCTTAAGTGATTTTTCCTAAGTATTTAGGCTTAATTTATCTTTTAGCCTTAATTCCTCCTTATTTCTCCATTTGGTTCCCTGTTTATGCCTGACTATAGTCTACGGGAACCTATAGACTACTAAGTCACTCCCTGCTGGCCTAATCTTGGGGACGGGACATCACATAGGGTCGGTGGTCAGCCAGATAGGTTATCAGCGAGGGCAGCCGAGCAGCGGGCAAAACTGTCGGACAGTAGGAAAAATTAGCTGGGAAACACCCAAAAGGACTTCGGAAATTGTAGAAGTTATCGAGCAACAACGAAAGGCTGTGGGCAGCGAATAGCGGGTCTCGGGCAGGGATCCAAGCAACTAGTAAAAGGTCTTCTAAGATGGGTTTGAGCGAGATGGCAGGGATAACTTTCGTTTTAGAGGGAGAAGCCAATCAGGTGGATTGGAAAGCAGCCATGGAAGCAGATTTGATAGCGAAGACAGAGCCACCTCCGGGTGGTGGAAGTACATTCCTTGCTAAGAGGGAGTGTTGATGTATTTAGCATCGGACAGGTACTTCCACATAGGCTTGGTATCTAGCATGTGGAAGTTGTCTGTAATGCCTCTAAGGACTTAGGAGATTCTCTTTAATAAAGTCATTATTACAATGAATGTACTTTTGTAATAAAGTAAGTTTAATTTAATTAAATGCTAAGGTATTCGACATTAGTAATTAAATTAAGTCCTAGCCGTTAGATCTAAAGTGAACGTGAGATTAGATCTCAATCGTTGATCACTTTAGGATTTCTAGGGTTTTGGACTTAGGGAAAAACTCAAGGTTATAAAAGGCATCCTAAGTGAGAGGAGGAGACACAATGATGGTACACAAAGAGTGAATGAGCATTCAGATGTGCAGGGGCAGGGGCCAAGGAAAGGGTGCAAGGGGGCGGCAAGGGAAGTAGCAACCAACAAGATTGAAGGACTGATCTTGAGTAATAGGCTAGGCTATTTGTTGCATTTGTATTTCCTCAGAAGGGCCATTATCCTAGGACAAGAGCTCTGATTTTATTTAATAAAATCATCAAAGATTTGGTTTTCTCGCAAGGGTTTTTCTAGGGGTATTTACCCGAAATCATGTGTGCAATGTGTTTGGCTTTCTGATTTTTTGCTTCCTCTATTTTAAAGGTTAATACTCAGCTATGCTTTAATTCATAAATCAACAAGTAACTTTGCACTAGGATTTATCAGAATTAACTGTTGGGTGGTGGGTAAGAGAATTTAATAGGAAGCACTTATTAATCAAATTTCATTCAAAAGATTAAGGGGAACAATAGTTACAAATTTGTTCGAAATGATTCCTTTTGTGTCAATTCTTTACTCTGACTTGCTTTGCAAAATCATTCTTGCTTATGCCATTTGAATTTATATTTATTTATAAGAAAGAGCATATGGGTCGAAGATTCACAAATGTGGCCATTGTCTTGTGATGGTAAAGTTTCGAATAATATGAACTCTCATTAGCTATGCTGCTATTCTAGTTCCACTCTTATATTAACAATTAATGAATAGTTGAATTGCTAATATTTAAACTACAACATGAGCATTAGCTATTCTAGTTGAAGTTCCACTCTTATCTTAACAATTAAATTTTAATGAAAGTATTGAACTATTAATGGTTAACTATAGCATGAGCATACAACATGATGGTCTCTGAAGTTTAAACATTTAAATATATTTCAACACGTGGTAATATTTTCTTGATCTTTAGGGGAGGCAGGTGTGAGAGTGGTTGCTTCTTGACCTTGAAGAAAAAGAGGAAGATAGCTTTGCATGGGGGTTAGGAACTACAACCAACAATGAGGTGGAGGTATTAGCCATGTATTGATGAATTCTCTTTCTCTTGTTGATGAAGAAAGGGATATCAAGGTCAACAATTGTTGGGGATTCAATATTCATCATACAATTAATGCATCATTCAAGAAACAAGTTAGATAATAGGTTGGGACACCTAATTCATAGACTAAGGACTCTGGTGGAAGGCCTCAAAGACATTGGGTTTTTCAGGTGCTAAGGCCCCTTAATATCGGAATGGATGTGAAGGCCAATGTAGTAGTGAGGTTAGGCATAGGTGTTTTAAGAAATGAAAGTGGGGTCCTTGATCTTATATATATTCTATGATTCACAATCTCAAGGAGCATTCTCCCATTCGCATGACAAGCAAGGACAAGTGGCATGGTGATTGTAGAGTGAAGAGACATGTATTAACCACATGGAAAGGAGGCATACTCTAGTCTCTAGTATTGATAATAAGGAAGTTTAATATGCACGCTAGGAGAATACAGAGCAAGTGTGGGATTAAGTTTGGGATGGCTACGTCTATGGAGTTAGTTAACAAAGAAAGAAAGGAAGAGGCAAGCAGACAACTTGTTCCAGTTGGCATTCTTTTCCTGAAGCTTTTGTAGAATTGATTTCTGTGGGCATTTGTGATGTGGGTTTTTTCGTTTGTTGTGACTTACTAGGTGAACACAATAGGGGATAGAGTTGAAGGAGATGGAATTGGGGAGAGTTTTCTCGATTGGGAGCGACCTCTCAATTTTGTGGATTGGCTAGGAGATACAATGGCGAGTTGCCAATGTCATTTTAAAAGGAGTGTATCTGTGAGGTCCGATGCAACCTTCATTGATGTGAAAGAAAGGTGGAGGACACTTAGGAAGCAGTGGAAGCATCCCTTTAGAGGTTGAAAGAATGGAAAGTAGTGGTACAGGGATGGGTTGAAATTGAATCCCAGGTTCAAACTAACATTGTCACTCACACCTTGCATTAGTTTGAAGCTTAGAAGGTTAGGGAGGCTGAGCTGAAAGTGGTCATAGTAGCCCAAGGGAAAAAAGTTGAAGAATTAGATGCAAGATGTGGACCTCTGTTCAAATTGGTGAAGGGTTTACTCAGGAATTCGAGTTCCCACTGAAGCCAACTTCCAAATGTTTCCATTGGCTTAGTACTATTGGGAGTGAGGGAAGAAGAAATTGTTCAACAAAATAATGGAGACAATCAAATGGAGCAAGATAATCCGACACACAATATCCATGCATTTGTCAAGCATGAAGCCCTTAGCGGGCATGTGTTCTTCTAAGGGAATGTGTTCTTCTAAATTTCTTAGGTTTCCATGTGTTATCGCTCAAACTCTCACTATGTGGGAAAGTTTAACCATAAAGCATGAGAGCCTAGAGGTAACTACTAGGCCAGCCACCCACTGTCATCTCGGTGGTCTTGCCCCTCACTTTAGACTAAGGAAATGGGGTCCTAGCCTAGGGGGATATCTTTAAAAGATTGAAATAGCTAGATGTTGTAGTGTGGAAGAGTAAAGATTAGCTTAGTTGACAACTATGTGATAAACCCAATTAATTCAATTTGCTCTTAAATGATGTGAAGAGTGTGATATAGCGTGCAAATAAATTGTTAGATTAATCCCAAAGTATGAATGTAGATCAAGTGTACCAAAGTGTCACATAGAACTTCAAAGTTCAAGAGTTATTACCAGCATGAGAGCCTAGAGGCAACTACTAGGCCAGCTACCCACTGTCATCTCGGTGGTCTTGCCCCTCACTTTAGACTAAGGAAATGGGGTCCTAGCCTAGGAGGGTATCTTTAAAAGATTGAAATAGCTAGATGTTGTAGTGTGGAAGAGTAAAGATTAGCTTAGTTGACAACTATATGATAAACCCAATCAATTCAATTTGCTCTTAAATGATGTGAAGAGTGTGATATAGCGTGCAAATAAATTGTTAGATTAATCCCAAAGTATGAATGTAGATCAAGTGTACCAAAGTGTCACATAGAACTTCAAAGTTCAAGAGTTATTACCATCAGCTGAAACATGGAAAGATATGTGGATTTAAGACATAACATCAAGAGTGAACTTGTTCCAAATTTATCTACAAAACATGCTGGAAATGTAAAGTAAATTGTGACAGATTTAGTGTGAAGAAGTGCTGGCCAATTTGTGCAATGTTGATCGAGATGTTGCATGAAATTCATTAAAACGTTTTGACCACAAGATTATATTCGAACACCACAATCTTCAGATTTCTGTTTCAGAAGTGTAAGCAAGTGCTATTGACCATGAGATGTTCATCAATAAAGCTGTGAGGTAAATTCCAGACTGCAGACTTTATATAATGATGTATCCAACCAGTGTGAAAAATGTTCATAAACCCATACTTACATCAGTGAATAAGTGCAACATGAGGAATATTTCTAACACAAATCTGAAATCTGATTATGAAATGATAACATCCAAGCAAGTTGTGATTTGTTATACCAGGCTCAAGATAATAGTTCATTAATGTTACTTCCAGCTATAGAAACCATTTATCATTTCATCAAGCTAACCATGATATTTCCCTCTTAACCATGAACCATTATGCCACAAGTTTATTAATTGCATAAGATGTATGAATCATGTCATGAATATGTTCACGAAACGTCACAGTGATCAACCCTTAAAGATGTAGAACAGTATTGGCATGTGAAAAGTGTTCTTTAAGATGAAAGTGTGTGTTTTAGATTACTCTATAAATCATTGATGCAGCATGAATATAACCACAAGTATGATTAGGTTCTTGAATGTGAATTCAGCTTAAAGAGACTGTATATTAGATGCCATGCTGTAATCATGAGCAGATTTAAACTATATTAACATCAAAACCCAGCATGAAAGTATAATGGCAATAAACCACAGCTTGATCCTTAACACGTTAGACCTGAATTATTTGTAGCATTAGAAACATGTCCTATATCTTTTATCAAACCCTCATCATGCAGAAAATTGTACCAGCCAGCATGAAATTTAAAGAAAGAACATTATTCAATAGGACGTTAGGCATGTTCATGCATCGATTTAGCTCTTGGTGCTGATTTAGTATTAGATCTACTTCAGAAAGTTCAGATATGAAGTTTAAGTATGCTAGATCTAAACCAAAACCCTCTAGTGCAGAAATTATTCCAGCCAACAAGAGGTCAAAGAGAGGACCAAATCATCAAATCGTTTAGTCAATAAATGCATCAATTTAGTCACTTGTAATGTCTAGGCACTAGGTCTATTCATATCATGTGAAAATAAAGTGTTAGATCTAGTTTAATCGTCTCTTAATGAAGTTATTGTTGCCAAACCATGAGAGTATATGCAAATCGACTAAGAAAAAAACAATGAAAGAGAACGATTTGCAGTAAATCCAAGTTCAATTGGCTAGATCTGAAGTTTTTAGCCCTTTAAACTCGAAATTACAATCTAATCTAAGAGATAAATTTGATTTAAGCCCTAGATTGCATGAAACAAAAAGGAACAATTTGATTTTTAAAATTTTTAATGGTTGGAAAAGAGGGATTGCATGAAACAAAAAGGAACAATTTGATTTTTAAAAGTTTTAATGGTTGGAAAAGAGGGATAAGACCAGTGCCTTCCTCCACTTGGGCTATGGAGTTACACTTAGTCTTGCTTGAGGCTAGATCCACATGTCAAGTATTGGGGTCTACAAGCACAAATTAAGTATGCATTGCAAGCCCCCAATGTAAGACACTTGAATATTTCAAGCTCCTGAGGAGAATGGTCCTAGGCGAATCCAATTCTAAGTAACACAGGGTAAACTTTATTTCTAGTCTAAAACAAGAACCTGAAATCCTAGATGTCCAAAGTTACTATACCTTAACATAAAGCATGAGTTAACTATACCTTATAGACTTATCCAATGTAGCATGGTAGCATGATGCTCCACCTTTGGCCTTGTATTAGCTCTTTCCTCCAAAAAAAACCTGCATCAAATAAGCTCTTCCAAGTCGCCCTAGACAAATACCTCAAGACAAAGACAAGAATTACAATATAGCTTGAGCAAAGTGAGATGAGTTTTTCCAATTATTCTCCAACATGTTACAAATGAGTGAGAGGCTTCTTTATATAGGAAGAGAGCCTAACAACCTAATGAATAAAATACAATAGATCTCTAACCTCCTAGCCCAAAAATAACAACTCTCCAATAAATTGGAGGGAATATGGTCAAGATACAATAAAATAATAAGGGCTAGCATGAAACAACTCCTCAAGAAGATGGGTGCCCTCCAAAACCATGGTCAAGACCACCATAGGCAAGTAAAAATGGTCCAAGAGAGAGTGCACCCTCTCAAAAGTGAGATAACCAACACAAAGGGTCACACATGTGATCAAAAAGTGGTTCATAAACAAGTGTGCCCTCCAAGATGTTTGCTAACCAACTCAAGTGGAGCATAATAAAATAATATATCTTACGATAACCAACTCAGCCAACTCCAAAATGTGAGAAGAATAGTCAAAGAGGATGAGTGCAGTCCACAAGAAGGTCATAACAAACTAGCATGTGTGGCACAAGAAGAGGGTCGCTCTAGTGCATGTGTGGTTAAACCAACTCATAACCACTCCAACAACCTCATAAGAACTTTAAGAAATGGTCCAAATAGGTGTAACAACCTCTCAACTAACTCCAACCACCACAACTACCTCACACATGTGGACAAAAAGGTGTAACAAATTCAACAAATCCACACATGAGGATCTCTCCAGGAAGACAAGTGCACCCTCAAGAGATGATCTAGGTGGCACATATGATGATGTAGAGTCCCCGTCACACTGTCCAATGCACTGTCATGGATCCCAATGAAGATATATATGTCCATATGCTAGTACATGGATCCCAAGACAATATCACTAATCCCAATGCAATGTCATGGATATCGAGGCAAGTACATGAATCTTGAGGCATAGTACATAGATCCCAAGGCATAGATGCAAATCTCGATGCAAGTACACAGATCCCAATGCAAGGCACCCACCTATAATAGTTAGTCATACCTCGATATATGTGTCATTAGGTAGTAAACATATAAGTTCCATCTTCTAACTTTTCAATAACTCATTTAACTTTTACACTTTAGGTTAAGTTCAACCATGGTGGGGACAACATTAACCTCTATTACATGTGACACTCCTAAGACCAAGAAGTATGTCCTAGATTGCTAAGTTAAAAGTAGGTAATATGATGGAAGATTTGCGGAAGGGAAGGAAAAACTTCATGAGTCAACCTTCATAGTCATATATGATGTGTAGGTCTTCCTCTGCTAGCTTTCAAGAGCTAGGGGTCTTCATTTCTTCCATGATGGCCTTCATGAGGATGTGCTAAGCTTAGAGTTATCACCTTGACACTTTGTTTACTACCACTTCTTTCTCTATCTTTTTCTTTATGTTTTCCTCTCTTTCTTTCTTCATTTCTTAGTCTTTTTCTTTGGATATGCTATTTTTGGATTTGATCTATTTTATGGCAGCAACTACCTCGAACACTTTCACTCTTTTGACTTTGAAGGCTTTTACACACGAGTCTTCATTGCTTTGATGAGGACCTTGATGAATGACTTATGATAAGTTAATCATGAGCGGGGAAATATGATGGATGGTATGGAAGTGAATGGAAAAAATGGAAAGTGTTAAGTATGGTTGGGATATGAAGTATGCTACATTCCACCTAGTTCTCTAGTAGTATGACTTGACTCAAGAGGTGATGACACTTGTTAGAAGAAAATTATGACCCACCATGGTATCCCCTAACAAGAGGTAAAAAGTTTGGAGTGTTATGATACATTATTAGATTACATCGATGTCAACTACGTTCACAACCTGTGTATGAAATGTTAAAACCATGTCTAAGCAGGAAACCCATACATGAAACCATAATAGAGCCACTGAAGTGAGCAAGCAAAACTAAGAGAACATAGCACCATGTGTGTGAAAGCATAGTGTACCATCTGTAAGTGCATGTATCATCTGAGGTGTAAGAGATAGGAGCTAATATACCATAGATGAGGCATTTGAGAACAATTGAGTAAAGCCCACTATGAGGTGAGATCATCGTGTAATTGAAGGAGAATTGGAAAGAACGAGTTTGAATCTGAATGAGATGAGAAAGAGTGCTCATGTGAACTGAAACACCACACCGTTGGAAGGGTGGATTTGGTACTAGTTTCCCATTCAACATCCTCACATCATATGAGGGGGCAACACTATGTATTGTACAGTTATTTTGTTAGTAATCAATATGTAAACAATACTCAAGTAGGATGAATAGTTTCTTGCATAGGACAACTAGAAATTTGTAGAAGATAGGCAATAGTTTTGAGTTTTTTGTGCACTTTCAAAACTATGCAACAATTTTTGAAAGCCCTTTTTTTAATATTTTTCTTTATGGTGTGATCGTAGTGCCCTTTCAATATCAAAATATAATTGCTCTTGTTGAGGAAAGTAAAATTTCCTCGATCTTTAAAAGTTTAAAATTGTAGATATATTTAAGCATTTAGTTAACTTTACTGTATTTGTACTATGTCAAATATTCGTCGAATTTTGAGCTCCATTTGAATTTCCACACACCAAATGCCAATATGGCCAAATCTTGCTACTGTGGTTAAAGCAATGGTCTTATCTCATGTGAGTACATACTACATGGCTTTGGACTTTTGAGTTATTAGTATTTAATAAAGTGACTTAAGTGACTAATTAAGTCACATGTCATTTTATCCTTACACATGTGGTTTTCTAAATTATGTCTCTCATGAGACATTCATTATGTATTGACTTTTACACATTAAATAATAATATCAAGCAACTCTTGTTTCTTTCTCACTCTCTCTTTATAAAGCATCTCCCTCCTTTCAGCTATTCTTTGGATACCCTTGGTTATCTCCTTCCAACTAAGCGAGCGATCAATATGGTAGTTAAGGATGGTCTCATTGTTCGTCTTGACTACATTCAATGCCATTGTGTACATGGCCTTAAGGTCCCCTTCAACTAGTTGCATGTTTGCTCCTACCATCTATGGATTGAGATGAACAACCACATCCCACAATAGGAGAGGATTTGCCAAGTTGTGATCTCTATGAGTTTGAGTTCAAGTAGCACTTTGTTTTCAAATGTCTTATATGCTAGGAGATTTGAGGAAGATTCCATTGCTTGTTCTAGTACTCGAAGGATTCCCTCGCAATTTTCTTTTGCTAACTCGACCTAGATCACTAGCCTTTTACATTCACGACTTTGCGTGGCCTTTCCAGACCTAGTACTGTCAAGATTATCGTTTCTTTCTTTCAATGCATTTAAACTACTAGAGGCAGTGAGCATCGATTGGGGTATGTTTGTGATCCAAAACGGATCAACCAACCAATGGATGGATTGGATTGAAGAGATCTCCAATGCCATGGGTCCTAGATGAACTATGAAGAGGCTTTGAGACTGGATTGAAGAGAGCTCCTTTCTCCTTTTAATTTTGATTGGTATATTAAGGCACCTTTTATATTCATACTTATATGGTATGCTTGGAGGTCATCTTGAGCTTCATGAGGCTTTTTACTAATAGCAATGTAGTAAGTCCTTTTTAATAGCAGACTTGATTTATTTAATGAAGCCTTATACCATTTTCATGCCTTAGGTGTTCACTATTGACAAAAAATTGCTCTAGTGACATAATAGGAGGTAAGAAGTCTCAATGCACAAGGTTTGGTAAGGAAAAATTTCGGCGATATTACTATCTTAGAGGTCACTACATAATATGGTAAGACATATTTTACCATTTTGCAGATCAACCTTGTGAGTGGCAAACTAGTATGACATTGCCTGGGAGGTAGCGATATGAGTATTTTGAAGGTTGGATCTAGAACCCTCCTAGAGCTCATAGGCATGCATGCTATCAAGAGGTCGCCAAGATGTATATAGTATTCACTAACGGAAACACTAACAAAAGATTGAGGTCAAGAACATGTAACAAAGGATGAGTGGTCCACATGTTTCCTATTGGATACCTTTGATAAAGGTCCAGGAGAAGGGGCCCACGTCAACAAAAACTTGGAGGTCAAGAATCCAAAGTGAATTGTGAGAATGTGAAGGAAGGGAAATGATCCTTCTAAGCTCAAGCTCGAAGATAAATATATCAAAGACTTCATCGATACTTGTTGAGGGGAAACTTAAGAATATCTTTCGACGTCTGAGCTTTGAGAAGACCAAGGAGAAGTAAAAGAATAGGAACCCATGGTGATAGGTCTACCACCAATTCATTAACCAATTGTTTGAACAACAAGCTTTGCTAGTTCATCACATCATTGGATCTTCTGGAGACAGTTAGTCGACAATGGATAGTTGACTAGAAGAGTCAATTGGGAGGTTGACTGAGGAGTCGACTAGGAGACCAACTAAGCCTTTGGTTGGTCGGGCAAATAGAATAGAACAATTGGATGGGGCACAAAACAGGGTAGAAATTAAGGAGGTCATTATGTGCTCCAACCGATCTATGTGGACCTTGACTTCCTCACTTCAAGGGAGTTGATTGCATCTTGGTGCTATATAACATGGCCCTATGGGTTGATTGAAGTGTGTAATGAATCATGTATTGTGTATGAAAATCTTTTGGTTTCTTACACTTCTTTATATGTTGAGCTACGCTCAGTTGTGCTCAAGTGTTGTAACAATGTCTCTAGACACCACTTCTATCTTGGAATACTAGCTCTCTGATCTACCTAATCCTTTGACTCTCCAACATGGTATCAGAGCCAGTGGTTTGAGATCTAGCTTGTTGTCTACTAGTCTTGTGGAGGCTGTCGACGCTCTTGACGAGTTTGATCTTTGTAGTAGATTAACTAAGGGTTTCAACTTGTTGACTGAATCTAGGATTAGATCAGTAGATTGGCATTATGAGTTCCAACCCAGAGCTTGTAGTTTTGAATGGCTATAATTATGGAATTTGGGCACAAGATATGGAAACCCTGTTGATGAGTAAAGTGTCGTGTCAATTTACCAAGACTTTGGTTCCAAAACTGAAGGATGGCCAACAAAAGTTTGTTATCGATGAAAGGGAGGATGAGGTTGTAGGTGTCATAACGACCTACATCTCTAGGGAGATTTGCTTTCATACAAGCGAGATTGACTACCCGAATGCTGTTTGGAAGAAGTTGAACACTGTTCGATAAAACCGACAAAAGTCAAGTTATGCAGATTGAGAAAGAGTTATGTAGATCCTCTCTCTTTTGAAAGAATTGAAGATTACCTGGCCTGTGTGAAGAAGCTTCAATTGAAATTCACTGAATGAATGTGGGAAAGGTTTTCCCAAGAAAGATGGTCAGCTCATAGCATTGATTCTGATGAATCTCATGACATCGTATGATTTGTTCTGTTTGATGTTTCGTGCTAGTTGGACCACCTGCAAAGATGATGGTAAGGATCATGACTTTGATTCCTTTTGTGGTTTACTTATTAAGGCATAGGAGAAATTGCTTGATGAAGGGAAACTTGAGGTCAAGCAACATGCCCATTTGCTAAAAGGCAACTGCCCCTTTATATGACTAATCGAGGGGGTCTCTTTGTGATGCTAATGTAGCTCACTTGGTTAACATTCAAGCCCCCATTGATCAAACTGGAGTTGTAAATGGCACTAACTGGCATTGGAGACTTTGTTTTTTGTTTTTCATGCAAGTCTTAAAAGAGGAAGGATGCATCCCTCATGTTAGGGTTACGATCTACCTAGCTTGAGTGAAAGGAAAAGAGAAGGAAACACATGTTGTTTCATTTACAAAGGTAGTGAAGAATATAATTGAACAATGTCCAGGCATAACAGAAAGCTGGAGATGAAAAGGATCTTAAATTAGTTGTTGTCAGAGATGAAGTTAAAGGAAGGTAAATATTAAGAGTTCCACTGATCAGATTAAATTCCATCATCAATTTCTGTGTGATGTGATCACCAAATTCCTAGTTCAATTGGCTTATTTCTATTGGATTGTTGTCATTTGATGTATCACACTCGTTAGGCTAGTTGATGCAACTTTTTCGTAATTACAAGTATGCCAAATTTTTGAGAAAACATTCACGCATATGGATCTTTACCATAAACATATATGCTGACATACTTGAAATAGTTGATCCATTTTTGAAAAATTTCAAAACGTTATTTTACTTGAGCATTAGGAATGTGCCAAAATGTCTTTGATTCTTTGCTTTGGGGCCGTTAGTGGTTCCTGCTACAGATATTCCTCTTGGTTACTCACCTTATCCATTTGTGTTGAAAATTTTCTCTTCCATCAATCATATAAGGGCCAAAGTTTAATTAAATCTTTTTTGCAAGTACATATTTATTGAAGAAAATAATGAGTTATGGAAGGCAATTTCCTTTGGATGTGAGTTTTAGGTAGTAGGCAATTACTATAAATGAGTTCAAAAGGTAATTATTCTGGGGAAAATGAGAAATTTTGAGTGTAGTCTTATACATGATTATGCAAGAGATAAATGTTGATTAAGGTTGGTTGTCATTGATGTCAACCCTTGAAGAAAGCCCCATAGCACAAAGGTTGGGTAATGAACCCAAGATTGTTTGATGTAAAGATGACTCGTTATTGTCTTGTCATGGTTGATAATAAGTAGAAATGGATGAACTCCAAAGTGGTCCCCTTATGGTGAAAGCCCTCACGGGAAGATGCTTTGCGGATTGAGTTATCCTAGAAGTATGGTTAGAGAACCCTTGCTTATTTGTGGAATAATGAGATGAAACTCCAGTGAATTTGTCAGTAAAACTATCCTAGATGGATAGTGTTTGTCATGCCATTTCCGGTGGTATGTGTAACGCCACATAACTTCTCACGGTTAGAGAGTTATGGCCATGAGAAGTTGGAGAACCCAGGTTTGGGTAATGGACCCAAGTTTGTTTGATGGATAACAGTATGAGTTTTGATATATTTTCAGGTAATACTA
>JZKD02S1655223.1:2176363-2215657 GCA_000966675.3 Picea glauca
GAGTGTACTATAATTCAAAGTGAATACAAAATAAATTAATTCAATAATAAATTTAATGGAGAAATTAGAAGTGAGTTAACCCTAAAATAAGGAAAGTGGGCAAAGTGACCTAGAAAATGTTTTTAAGAAAGCTACTTGGAGAGTATAAATAAGAGGCAAGACTCTCTCATTTAATATACACTTGAGCATATTGAATACCTATAGGTGTCTGAGGTAACCAAAGGATATCTAAGTCGAATTTCTGAGGAAAGTGAAGAAAAGAAGGTCGGAATTCAAGGAAGGATAAATTCTTTTGATGATGCTTTCTAAGGTATGTTTTTTTCAGGTCATCTCACCATTTTTGTAATAACTTTTTTTTCTAGAATGATTCAGACCGTGAAATTGCTATGCCATTGAGGAAACATATCCAAGTATCCGTGGTAAAAAATTCAGCTTGTGGGTCGTTGTAGTTTTGGAGTTACACTCCATGGAAATTAGGGTTTGTGGTTAGTCCTAAAATTAGTCAAAAATAGGTGTTTCAGGTAAAAACGTCATAACTTCTTCATAACATATCCAAATTCAGTAAGACCAAATGTGTTGGTTATAGTACAGTCTGTAGTATGCTGTGTAACAGTTTCAGATCAATTCAACAAATATTCCGTGCGGGGCACGCTCTACAAGGCCGCTCTCTAGAATAAGCCAGAATTCAACAAGGTGTGCCATTTTTTCCATAACTCATTTTCTGAGAGGTTCCAAGTAGTGACACCTGGAGGAATTGCATAAAACACACTGAAGAACATTGTGTATCAGTTTCAGATCTTTATTCATTACAGGTACAAAGTTATGATTATTTCAAGTTAGAGTTGTTGACTAATCCAAAACTAGTCTTGTGAGACTAAATAAACGTTTGATGAAAATGCTAGTCTCTTGTTGTTAAAGTTAAGGAAGGTTTGCGGGTATGTGATCATATACACCAGGTCTATTACAAAGTTACAAATCATATTTGGATGATGAAATTGATGAGGGCTTTTGGTTGAGGTACAAGTTGGGTACATGTTTGAGACAAGTAGTTGATGAGTTGGCACATACATGAGGTGTATAGTTGATGATGTTGGTACATATTAATGAGTCATAGTTGATGAGTACTTGACACATGATTGGTACATACTTGGTACATGGTTGGTTGCACTTGTTTATGGTACAGGTTAATTACAGATTGTTTGGTACATGTTGGTGCATGGTTAATGCACTTGTTTATGGTACATGTTGAGGTACAGGTTGATGCATGGTTCAGGTCTATTGGTACATGTTTACAGTGGTATATCTCACAGTGATAGTGTGATAGCGGTTCCATCATTCTACTTTTACTTCAGAGTGGTTGGACGGGGCAAGGACAGGTGGTTGTAGCCACCTTCCGGTTGTAGTTGGAGAACATAGGGGGTTGTAGCCTCCTTCTGGTTGTAGCTAGAGAATTGGGGAGTTGGAGCTTTCCTCAGGTTGTAGCCTGAGAAACTAGGGGGTTGGAGCCTCCTTCTAGTTGCAGCTGGAAAACAAAGGAAGTTGGTGCTTCGAATAAATGTAATTCTTCAAGACATATAAGATAAAACATTCCGTGGTTTTCTTCCGATTTGGGTTTCCACGTAAAAAACTGGTGTACTGTGTATGTGTGTGATTGTTCATTTCTTATTGCTCATTATTGGATAATAATTCTGCATTGATATAACACTTGGATTATTTGGAGAAAAAATATTATAATTACGCTATTACTGATTCACCCCCCCTCTCAGTAATCCAACAATAAATAGTACAAAAAGTAAACTCCCAAAACCTATGAGAAGTACTTCTTAGATGCTCTTAAATTGATCTTCTAGGAAAAAATTAGAATTCTGTAAACAAGTGTATTTTTTTGTACTTTGTCATACCTACGTTTTGTTAGCATATTTTCCGCATTTCTTAGTTCACGTCTCTCTCTTATCTCTTATATGTGGTAATGATGCATGTTGTTATCTGCAAATGCCATTTTCTGAAGTTGAATAATTTAATATCTTGCTATGACATGTTAAGAATGTTTAATTTTCCACTCATCATCTATCACAAATGCTTTCTACTGATCTTAGGGCATTTATCAAGCGGTAGATATTCCTGGTCTTTTAAAGATATGGTGCTCCTATATTATATTTTCATTGGGATTGTTTATTTTCGTTTATTTACCCCTTAAGTTTCTAGTCGCAACATAAGATATTTATGATGTCATGAATTTTTAATTCAAGTTCTCCATGTGAACATCATACGATTTTCAGAGGCCAGCATGTTTAATGTTTAATGTATATTTCTTCTGATGGTACCTAAGTACTGATAAGCTTGTGCACTTATTCATGTAAGATGTTAGTTTACTGAATTTGTTGTAGTTTATGAACGTCTAAGTCATTTCCGTTTGTCATGGCAAGAACATGGAATTTTGGAGGTAGCTCATGTGCAGTTAATGTTTACCTATCCATTGGTTTGTAGAAGAAAACTGTTTTACATCGAATTCTTTTATATCTATCTGTGTGTGTAGCTTGAATATTGTTAGGTGGACAACGAAGGAGTATATGTACAAAATATTCCTATCATGAAATATCATTTGCTATATTGTAATTGGATCACTTTTAACAGACGCCGTTTTACTGCTTTTGTAAGCCAACCAAACCAACATTTATTGATCTTCCTGGGTCTATATTCAAGCAACTAGTCAAAACGAGTACCATTTTTTGTTGGAAAGTTTAGTACAATGTGGAAGGTTGGGAGACACAATACATGCATTGGTTTCTCACTATATCTTGCACTTAACTGTCACATAGTTATCATGATCTGAGAAAGAAAATTACATATTTATTCTTCTAAACTCTATGACCTTGCAGGCTATCATGTCTTGTGAAGTAGATGTGGATACAAATGAACAAACCGTTCTTAGACAGGAATGCGATATTGGGGTGAGTTGTCTTTATCCTTTTTAATCGATGACATCAATTGCATGAATTCTTCTAATGCATGTATATATTTATTATTGTGCGCCAATCGCTGTTATTTTTAGTTTAACTTGCAGCACTTATTTTTGTTTTTACTCGGGCTTCTTATTGTTTTGCAGTCAATAAAATGAACTCAGGTTGGTTCAAAATCCAAATCCAAATCCTTGCGAAGAATCCCAGAGAAAGTAACTAACTAAAAATAATTTGATTCAATCTTCCACTGCAGTGTTATACAAGAATGAGAAAACATATTTCTTACTTCCAGTGCAAACATTTTTAGATATGTAAATATTCAGCAGATCTCAATTTAAAAAAAATGATTTGTAAAATAGATGGAAATACTAAAAATACCCTATATTTCAATTCATCGATTGCATGAATTCTTCTAATGCATGTATATTTTTATTATTGTGCGCCAATAGCTGTTATTTTTACTTTAACTTGCAGATGGCAGCACTTATTTTTGTCTTTACTCGGGCTTCTTATTGTTTTGCAGTCAATAAAATGAACTCAGGTTGGTTCAAAATCCAAATCCTCGCGAAGACTCCTGGAGAAAGTAACTAACTAAAAATAATTTGATTCAATCTTCCATTGCAGTGTTATACAAGAATGAGAGAACATATTTCTTACTTCCAGTGCAAACATTTTTAGATATGTAAATATTCAGCATATCTCAATCTAAAAACATGATTTGTAAAATAGATGGAAATACTGAAAATACCCTATATTTCAATTCATCCATTACTTAGTCATATCTGTCTACTGGGATCTATGTAGATTGATTGAAGAACATAATAGGAGTTATAGAATATAACGATCAGTGTTAACTTATGTAAACAAGCGGAAGTAAAAGTGTTAAGTCTATGTGAAGGTAAATGTAACTTGCTCTAGTTGTTGGAAATAAGTTGAAAGTTAATTAAATTATTGAAAGTTAAGACACATTGCCATATGTTTTTGGGTTATATTAGTTATGTCTAAAGATGTAACGATAGCTTCTCCTATAGCATTTTTTTCTGTAAACATCTTGTATAAACATCTTGCATAGTTCTTTTTTCTTCTCTCAACAATATTTTGTAAGATTGTAAGATGGTACTATAGGACATTTTTTCTCATCAATTTTTTCTAACATGGTATTATAACATATATTTATCTTGGAGCGTGTGCCCATTGAGGGCGCAAAGCTCTAACTTTATGGAGTGAAAGTAAAGACAATTTCATTTTATTTATGGGATGAATGTGATTCAATTATTTTCGAACAAATACAGGTTTAGAAACATATTTTGAATATGATATTTAAGAATTTTAGTGTGATAGGTTTGTGTGAATAGCTTTCATACCCATTATGTTAGTTATTTCTGTGGATGTTTTGGACTTGCAATACACAGTCCATTATGAGGACGAGAGAAGAAGAGAAATAAATAGTTTAAATCATAAAATACAATAATAATTACTTAGAAAGGTCACCATATCTAAAAATAAATAAAAAAAGGAACCCTAAAAATCTAAGAACCTTAATAAGCTAAAAAAAAATTAAGATAGGCTTAAAAGAAATAAAACTAAAAAACACAAGAAATAAAAGGATAGAGAAAAAACAAATTAATAATAAAAAAAAGCTCAACTAAAAATTAAAATTAAGAAGAAAACTAAACTAAACAATATATATATATATATATATATATAAAATAAAATAAAAGAAACAAAAATACAAAATTGGAAAACAAAGAAATAGAAACAATCCTTAAAAAAAAAAAAGTAAAAAACAACAGAGGAAATAATAAAAAGAAACAATAGAGAAACAAAGACAGCTATGAAGGAAAAGATAATATCCAAAAAAGTAAAGGGGAAAAGAAGGAACAATAAACAAAATATAAAAATTAATAGAAACATAAGAATATGTAAATAAGTGAAGTTAGGAGCAAATCTTATACTTCTTAAAAATGTTTTAATATCATAGTTGTATTTAGTGGAAAACTGAAAGTTAAAATAATTATTAAATTGCTGAAACTTGCAACAATGTGTTATACATGTATAACCTAAAAACAAAAGAGAAATGACACTTTCTACTACATATCTTTAAAAGTTGAAATATAATTGCATAGATGTAGGTGTTATTAACTATTGACAATGTCAAACAAGTGCAAATTGAAGTATTATTAACCCCTAGATTTGTCCAGGCCATTGGAGGGTTAAGAGCTAACTAGCTTTCATCACATTGGTTAAGAGCCAACTAGCTCTCATGAGAGTGTTGGTGAAAGAAAACCTTCACATAGATTAGAAATATGTTCAATTCAAATATACTAGTTTTTTCAGAATTTAATATCAAAAAACTTTTGAAAAAATTGCAATATCAATAACACTTTTCTATTAAAAAATCAATTTTTTTTTTTAATTTTAATAAAAAATAATTATTTTTTCTTTTAAATATATTATTTTTTATAACCATTATATATAAGGTTTATTAAAAAGTTTTAAAATATTATAAATTTCTATTAAAAAAGTATGTCTCAAAAAATTTGAAACCAATCATTAAAAAAATCTAATGTAAATTGTTCAACTCATTAAGTTGATTTGCTAAAATGTAAATGTGCCATTACCATTGTACATATACCATCTCAAATAAAAAAATATGCAGCGACTTGCTCTACACTATGAAGCTATCATTTTTAGGTTAATTCCCCAGCATTTGAACGTCCAACTAATTTTACTTAACTTAAACATGTTGAAATATTCTAACTTCGAAGAATATTTTACCTAAGAGGGAGTGTTGAATAATATTATTATATTATATTTATTAATTAAGTCCTATTGTGTGTTTGTAAAAGTCCGTCCTTTTGTGCCTTGACAATTAAATGTAAATTAAAAGGGTAAAGTGACAGGTTGGCCCATGCCTAATTAAGGGAGGCCAAACTACTATTTATAAAGGAGGCTAACACCTCATTTGCACACTCACTCATGTGCTCTACAACAAGAGGAAAAAGTGTGCAAGCCTTGGAGGAGTAGCTGCTACGACTGGGGGTGACATCAATGAGGGTTTTGGTCTATCTCTTGGTATCTCTTGGTTAAGTTGTGTGCTACTCTTTCCTAGTGAAGGGGTAGAGGAGGATCTTCTGCTTTGTTTTTGGTCTATCTATATTGATGAAGTTTTTGCTAGGTTTTTTCCCCTATGAGGGTTTCCCGTGATAATCTATGTCTTTATTGTTTATGTGATTGCCTCTCTTTCATGATCTTATATATGCAACTGATGTACTAAATGATTGTAATAATAAAGAAGAACTGTGACTGTTAGTTGCATAAGTAAAACATCAACATGGTATCAGAGCAAGCATGAAAGATTCCAACTCATAGTTTATAATAAGTGGCTAACTTCAATGCACCCTCTCCAAAATCCAGTTTTCAATATTGCAATTGTTGCAGAATTAAGGTTTCTGCATAAACCCTAAGTGTGACATTTTCCCTATTTAAGAAGGATGTTGGAGTAAGTAACCACATCTAGGAGCTCGCTCTAGGAGGGCGCATCTAGTCCCTGGATTAGAATTCTGAAATAAGAAGTTTGAAAAAATAGGGTTTCCTCATAAAACCCTAAGTTGCAGTCGTAGTTGTAGTTGAAGTATCAGTTGCAATGGCAGTTGAACTATTAATTGCAGTTGCATTGTTAGTTGTAGTTGCAATGCCAGTTCCTTCATACCAGTTGCAACACCAATTGCAGTGCCAACACCAGCTGCAATACCAGTTGCAGTGAAAGTTTTTGTGAAGTGTTGGGACTGATGTTTTATTGTCCTAGTGTGCCTTACCCTAGCAAGATATTGTCAGAGGTGTGTACTTACCTATGTTTAAAATGCATCATTATTTTTAAAGGGTATTTGTAGGAGAAATGATCTTTTGTCTAAACAACAATTGTAGATCCAGAGGGATCTCAGATCCAACACATTCAAAGGAACAATGCACCTTAGGTTTGATCAATTTAATATGCCTCTATTTGTTATGATCTTATGAACATATAGATTGTACTTCGATTTGCTGAAGTTATGACTATCATACTAACCATTGGACAAAATTAACGTCAAAAGTATGAGATTCATTAAGGTTGAGATTATAGAGTTTATTCTCTAACTCAGTTTTCTGACAAGAAAGCATATTATCTTAGTACAGAGGACATGTTGAAGAAAATATTTGTCATCTTGAGTGAATGAGACTCGGAAGAAAAGAAACAACACTCATTCTTGAGGACAAGACTCCAGGTTCCAGGTTTGATTGATTGAGTTGATAAGATTAAAATTTGCACATGTCAAGTTTGATAACTGCCTCATTACAAGTAAACACTATAGTTGTGATAGCAATCTTTGAAAAGTTTTATACTTGGTAGCATGTGGACATTATTGAGATAAATGCTTATTGTAATCATTTACCAGATATAACTAACATCTTCTCTAGGAGAAACTTCTTGTTTTGTTTCCAGGTTACCGTGGAGGAATGATTGATCACAACATTAGAAGAGTGTTTCTCTCATTTCTTATTATTGTATTTCTTACTTTTGACCCTTGTTTCAGGCAGGTCACAAGTGATAACTCTGAATGAGCTACTGTGACGATTGTTCTCGCTATTATTTCTATTATTATTATAAAGAGTATTATTCTTGTCTACTGTTTCTCCCTTGTTGTTCTTGCTCTGGGCAGGTCACAGGTGATAACCCCGAGGGAGCTATAGTGATGGTTGTAGGAGACAACATATTAGATGAGACATGGAGTAGACTATCCAAGTTGTATACGTGACCATATACATCCATGTACCGAAGAAGAAGAATAAGAAGCTACTTTTGCTAGATACAAAACATTTCATATGGAGACAGATCATGAGGAGCAGAAGGCTCCAAAGATGACCAAAAGAAAATCCCTCTGGTATAGCTGATCACTATTCAGATCATCAGAAAGAGTTAGTAGAGCCAGAAAGGCCTACCTAGAATCAATGCAGTAACTAGGAAGAGACCAACATAGTCCCATGACACTTTGCAGGATGCAAAGCCATATAACATTGATGAGCCATATCAGAGGGAGCAGATGGCTCTGAGGATTATATAGACTCGGAGGGAGTCAGGCTTCAAAGGGAGTCAAGCTTCATAGGGACTATGAATACTCAAGAGTGAGCATGATCTCGAAGAGGATCAGATGGGAAAAATGGACGTCTTCCAGGACCGACATACAGATGCCATGAGTTGAGAAGACTAGATCGTAGCTTCAAATACTTCTAGGAGATGTGAAATCCCCTGGGAAGATTCCCTTGTTTCAGTGACGGAGGAGGAAGCTAGTCATAAGGACTAGGATACGATTTTTTCCTTGAGACCATAAGGGAAGTCAATGGTGACTTCCAAGATTGATCTAACAGATCAAGCATGTAGCAGATAACAATATAAAGATGTACCAAGCCTGATTTTTGTTCAGATGATTCTCCTAGCAAGAGGGAGAATACTATGACAAGACACTTGCTCCAACAATCAAAAGAAGTATATATAGAACAAACATGATTCATTAAAAGAAGTTGACATAGTATGACATTCAGAGGAATCAGATATGACAATCCCTATATTTGAGATTGAGTTATTTCCAATACCAGTTGGTGCAGTACATGAGTCGGGCCATGAAGACATGACTACAATAGGAGATTGAGTTGCCTCCATGAAAGAAGAAAAGCTACCTTTAATATCAACCACTCTCAGCTTCAGATGAAGTTGTTTCCATGATAGAATAGAGAAGCTACCCTCATAATTCAACAACTACAGTGAAAATATAACAGTCATTCTCAGCTCCAGAAATTGCAGCTGCAGATGTAGAGTCCTGATTCCAAAAGGAACATTTGCAAAAAAAGTAGAGGACATACTCTCAGGTAGTGAGACAAATAGTGCTTTGAAGAAATCACATAGAACCAACACATGATTATGCAGATTGAGCTGCATTTGAGAAAGTGTACCATGTTGGTACAATGTAATGTGAAAATTTGGTTTCGAAGTACATGACATGAAGAATAGTGTCTGCAAGTTGAAGCAAGCTCCAAGATCTTGGTATGACAGGATTGATAGTTTTCTGATAAGCTTGGGCTTTACCAAAAGTAAAGTTGATCCCAACCTTTACTTCAATATTGAGAATGATGGACCAATTATATTTGCTTCTATATGCGGATGACTTATTCTTGACAGATGAAGAAAAGCTCATCACAGATTGTAAAAAGAAGCTTGCCTCTGGATTTGAAATGAAGGACCTAGGCCCGATGCACTATGTTAGTGTCCTTGTTTTTAAGGTATGGTCATAGGTGTGTTAAGAATTTGCAAAGTCATGCCTTGGTCTTGGGAAGACTAGTGCATTCCTATTTTGAGTAATTAAGTATGTGATAGTTAGTCATGAGACTAAAATTGTTGCCATAAGATTTGATATGGTATGTCATAAAAAAATCAAGTCATAAATCAAAGGTCTAGGGGAAGCGCTTTCAAATGATATCATGGATCATAATGACATGTTATGAGAAATATGGGGCCATCATAAGTCATCAGGTTGTATGTACTAATATTCCAAAGTGGTTTTGATATTTGGCTTGTAAAGGATCACACATTGTGTAAGTTTGTTGTGCAAAGATTGGCGCTACACAAACTGTCAAATCATTTCAATGGTCTAATCAAGCTTTCAAATCAGGTTTGTTTGACATGTGAAATTCATTCCCTCCCATTTTTTCCATGCAAAGGCTCTCTTTCATTAGTTACATTCCTCCGCCATAGCAGATTTCAAAATACTAACGCACTATGCAAGCCCTGTTCACTACGCTACGCAAGCTCTGTTCATCGCACTACACAAACTCTGTTATCATGCTACACATCACTTGTTTGTAAACCCTAACTCTGTCTCTAGTTGTTTAAAGTTTCCTGCCTTAACCCTAGCCATCGAACATCTTTTCCTCCATAGTCACACTGTTTTCAACATATATCTGCAATATGGAAACTCAAGGGAAGAAGAAATACAATAAGGGAGGGAGCGTTATAATATTTGAGCCACATAACTTGCAATTAGTAAACTCTGATCGAACAATTAGGATTTCTTTTGAGCAAGCCAGATGCATGAGATTTTGTGAGAAAATTTAGGGGTATAATGTGCATATGACAAAATATTTTTCCCGCAACTTCAATGGCGTCCAGACAGAGATTGTTTATCTTACTTTCCAGGTGTCAGAGGAGAGTATCTGTTGCAACTAAAATTCCAGCTCAAGGGGAGAAATGGATCAAAGGTATGCCCTTGATTCCATCTTCTACAATGATTTTTTGAAGCCTAAGTTTAAAAAACAGAGTTTTGGTACTACCATTCCAAGAGAGTGCATATTGGAACACTATGAAAAGCTATTAAGAGTGATTCAAAGATATTTCACCTGCGAGGGTAAGTTTGACAGAGTATATCAGTACCATATTAGGCTTTTAATGCATTTCATGGGAAAAAACAGTTTGAATTTACCTTTTTACCTATACAGAAGCCTAGGTAAAATGTCAGACAAAGTGTAGGCTAAGGTTGATTAGGTTAAATCCAGTTTGTTTCATTTCTCTTTGGTGAAATTACTGGTGTTGGGAGAACTTAAGAAATTGAACAAGGAGTGGGATTCTTTCCTAGCTTCAATAAGGATTGCTTTAGACCCCAAAGGAGATACTCCCCTATCAGTTGAAAAAAAACATCTCCTTTAGTCCCCGAGGAGTTTAATAGGAGGGAGAAAAGGTTTGCAGAACATGATCGTGGGAAAGGAAAAGAAGTTGAAGGTACTTCACCAAGGCAACAAGCTAAGAAGAAAGGCAAAAAATTACACTTTGCTGATGAGGTTGTTGAAACACCAAATCTTAGCAGTCTAATTACAAGATCAACATCCAAAAGATTACCTACCCTGCACACACAATCTGTTGAACATACAACTCAAGGTATTGGTAAAGACCAGTTTCAACCACGTGAAAAAGATGAAATAATTGGAGAATTACAATAACAACTTAAGAAAGCTCATCATGCCATAACACAGTTCCATTATGAAAACAAGGAGATGGAGAAGAATATTTCTTACAAGGTTTCTAGCATATCAACACCAAAAGATGTATCAGTGTCAAAGATAGAATCAACACCAATAATTCCACAAAGTTCTAAGGGAAAAGGTAAAGAGAGAATAGCTGAGCAGAGTCCTAAAACAATGGATCTTCCCAAGCCTACAACTCCTTTGACAAGATCTTCAGCTAGAAAATTGATTTCAAAACACAAGCCCGCAGAAGAAACACATGCACATGACCAGTCCATAGCAATTGAAAAGATTCATACCTCACCTGTAGAAGGTGAGAGAAATGCCAAAAGTCTCAACAAACAGTTAAGAGAAGCACAAGATGAAAAAAATAGAAGTTGATATGAAGCTAGGGGAAAGTTAGACCTGCTTGCAGAGGTGGCTGAAATATAGAATCAATTATTTCACAACTTTGTCTTTTTTATCAGTAAAGGGTTAAGGTGTTTTGAGATTTTTGTCTGGAAAAGAACAATGCATAGAACTTGTGTAGCGATCTCATGCTACACAAGTGATGTAAGTATACATTTGATGAAGAAATGGAGGGAAATGTTTGTTGGGATGATAACATGGTCAGTGTTAGCCTCCAGAGACCTTATAGCTACCAAATGTGTGAAGACAACTAAAGAAAAAAAATCATTGTGTAAACTCGCTACACAACTGTTGTAGCTAACAATTACACAACGAGCTGCAACATCTTGCTATGTAAGCATGTGAGGGAGCCAGATCAGCGTTCAAATCAATCTCAGATTCATCTCCAGAAGTGACTCACATCAATCCTAGAGTTCAAGAGCATGACGAAGACTATTCTTTTTTGAAAATACTCTTATGTAATTAGTATGGCCAAAACAAACTTCTATTTTTAGCAGATAGTTTGAGTTTGTTCCTATTTTAGTGTATCTAGATCCAAAAATGAAGGTGGTTAAAGTTTGACTTCCTTAGCTTAGGGATGGATTGTGCCTTTATATTGGATCATTTTGAATGTACAAAGGGTTTGTAGAAGTGTGGAGGACATTTTGTCTTGAGTACTTTGTAATCTTTTTGAAGTTTAATGAAATATTAGTGCATAAGTACAATGTTATTCATACCAAATATTCTTGTGGTGGTGATCTGAAAAGTGTGTTTCTCTCTCATGTATGAATTTCTTGTTTTCTTTTCTCATTTCATCTGTAACCTTTATATACTTAAATTGGAAAGCTAATGGTTTGGAATTCATCTGATATTGATGCTTTAGATCCAAGCAATTTAAGTATTGTTATATTTTTCTTAACTCAGTCAAAATTCATCCTTGTTGGTGCTTTGAATGTAGTTATTCGTTTTCTCTTTCTTCCATTATACAAAAACATTATTTTAACTGAAATAATATCACCTACCTAGCCTATGCTTCTTTGATAACTCTACCCACTAGTTACTGATAGTTCCATTTGCTTGAAAGTTGACTCCATTGCCCAACATATTCCTCTTCCTTCCTGCCAACAACTTTATAAATCTCTTTGTTTATTGAAGACATAGTCAGTGATCCTTAAGAGACAATTTATTTTTCAAAGACCAAGTGACAAGAGAGATCCCTCTCTAAACTGAAAGGGCTAGTTTCAGTTCTAAAGTGTTTTTGTGGTTACCATTGTGATTTGCTTCCTCATCCAAGCAATTTACATAGTACGAACATTTTGGCGTCGTTGCCGGGGAGCGAAAGTGAAATTTTCCCTGGGAAAAAATGACGAAGTTTTAGATCTGACTCCCGAGGGTAATATAGTATCACACATAATACTGGCTAAAAACTTTACCCTAGCGACTTCATTTTTTAAAGATCAGTTGCAAAAATGTAATATCATTGAGAAATATTGTCTCCAAAAAAGATTCACACTAGGAGAAACCCAGATCCCAAACCTACAACATCTGTGGTTGATCATGAGAAGATCCTACACAATAAAAAAGAAAAGGAATCACACTCAGGTATTTTTCTGGATAGAATTTCATCATTGGCTAAAGACGAAGTAAAGAGCATTGATGATCTTGAGTTTGACATTAAATTCGAGCATACTTTGTTTAGATCTAAGTCAGAGTCTGACTTGACTGAAATTTTGTTTGATGAGAAGAAGTTTCAATCCTTTATTACTACCATCCCTATTCAAACTGTAGTGATTCCCATTTAGCTTGTACAACCAGGCCAAGGTCCTCCTAGAATCATGGCAACAAGATTTTCTCCCCTTGTCTTACCTGCTCAATTGCATGATCTACCTAAAAATTATGCTCAGAGAATTAAGTCATATGATGTAGAAGAGAAAATTTCAACTCAACGACATTTATACTGGTTTAATGATGTTGTTGACCTTGAGGAGGTAGATGATGAAGATGTTAAAATGATGCTGTTTGCGGAGAGTCTCTCAAGTGAGGTCAGAAAATGGCTCAAGGCTCTCCCAACAACAAGCATTCCTAATTTTGTAGCTTTTGAAACAACCTTTCTTGCAAGATGGGGAGACAAGAAAAATCCTCTCCAATTGTTGACTCAATATAATAATTTGAAAAGAACACCCATTGAGACAGTTCAGGAGTTTTCAACCATATTCATGAAGGTTTATAGTTCAATTTCTGCTGAAGTAAAACCCCCTCCTAGAAATGCACAACTTCACTATGTTGATTCCTTTGATAGTGATTTCATCTTATTGCTGAGAGAAAGGAGATCCACTACATTATATGACATGATGAATGATGCAATTGAAGTAGAAGTAAATTTGATGGCATCATGTAAGATTAAATACAATCCTGAAACTAACATGAAAAATGCTCAAGAAGAAGCACAACCCTCAACTTCCCAATAATCAGATGCAAAATTTGATCTAATGGTAAAAACTATGGAAAAGTTGGTGGAAAATTTGTCCTTAGATTACAAGCCTTCCATCAGAGATCAAACTGAACTTCAACTCAGGAATCCTAATTTCAGGAGGTTACCAGTTACACATATCATACATAGAGACCAAATGAATCAAGGTGATCAACCAATCAAACCCCCTTTCCAAAATAACTATGTTGATGAAAATTTTGAGGAATCACTTGAAGATAACATACATTGTTGTGATGATGTTGAAACAAATATACTCCTAAATAAAGAAGAACATGATAAATTTATTGAAGAAAATGATAAATTTATGCAGGAAAGGAATGATATGTTATTAATGGAAACATATGAGTATAAGAAAGGGTATCAAAATGCTATCATGCAGTTTTAGAAATAAAAAGGTGCTTTCAAACCCTCAAAAGGCGAATCCTCCAAAAGAGCCCCAGGCTAATTTACCTTCTTCAAGTCAGCCTAAGAAAGATAGTTCTACAAAGGATGCACTAGAGAAAGATAAACATAAAGAGGAGCCCCCAAAGAAGGCCCCAGAGACAAAAGGGGATGCAATCATCAAAGAGGTAGAGAAAACACAATCTTCTTTTAGTTTTGAAAGTGAGATGGAAAAAATAAAAATTTATGTACCTTCTAATGAGTTGATTAGAAATGTTGAACGTAGAAGTCAAATAATCAAAATGTTGAAAATGGAAGAAGCATCTGATACTCTGAATGTGCAAGATGATCACCCTGCAATCTTGTTTGGTCCTCGGGTGGAAGAATGTGGTTATGATGGTGATGTACCTCCATTTTATGTCAGCCTTAAAGTTCATGATATGACTTTACACAATGCAATGCTAGATTCAAGAGCATCTCATAATTTGATGCCGAATGTGATCATGGACGAACTAGGTTTGGACATCACCTGAACTTATAAATAATTGTTCTCTTTTGATTCAGGGAAGGTAAAGTGTTTAGGTTTAATCAAAGACTTAGTGGTGTCTTTATCTCAAATCCCATCAAAGAATTTGGTCATGGATGTAGTAGTTGCTAACATCCCTCCAAAGTTTGGCATGTTGTTATCAAGGTCACGGGCTTCTAAATTGAAGGGTACATTACAGATGGATATGTCTTATGCAACTATACTAGTCTTCAAACAGGAAATGAGGATATAGAAGGAAGTATTGATGAAATACATGGTGAGTAGCAAAGGAAAACCCAATAATCATCCTATTTATTCTGTTGACACTGAGGTTGGTTTATCAATTTTTTATAATGATTTGTGCTTTGAAGAAGAGGATCCAAATGTTCTCAAACTTCCAGAGAAAGAAGATGAAGATCATCAAGCAGGGAAAATTTCAGATCAACAAAATAATGAGGAATAAGAAATGTGGAATACAAATTTTGATGGAGTTGTTAGTAAAGAGGGAGTTGGAGCCGGTGTTTGGATTATCCCTCCAAAATCAGGTTCAAAACTTTGCTCTTATAAATTTTCTTTTGATTGTACAAATAATATGGCTGAGTATGAGGCATTAATATTGGGGTTGAATACTTTGAAATATTTGGGGGCAGAAATAATAGCTGTACATGGAGATTTTGAGCTTGTGATTAATCAGGTTAAGGGCATCTATCAAACTAAACATCCTAGGACGCGGGCATACAAAAATACAGTTCTTGATGTGCTTGAAAATTTCATAGAATATAACCTTTCAGTGATTCCAAGAGGACACAATTTGATTGCTGATGCATTAGCTACTTCAACTTCTGTTTTCAAGACTCCCATCTTTCCTAACATAAAATATGAGATCGAAGTCAAGCATAGACCAACAGTACCTGATAATATCAAGTATTGGCAGATTTTTTAGGATGATAAACATGTGGTAAGGTTTCTTCAAATGACTGATGAGTTTGCCAATACAAATATTGATGAAGAAAATTTCTTTGATTAGGAAGAAGATGCATGCATGTCTCCAAATGTAGATAGTTTCCTAAATCAAATTGTTGGTAGAGACATTGTTCAACTCAAAAATAATGTCATCCTTAAGGGTTTGGTTCCACTAGAAAAACTCTTTGACAATAATGATGTGGCAAGGAATTCCAAAGTCACTCCAAATGATGAAAAAATAGAGGATTGCAATATTGGAACTAAGGAAAAAACTAAAATCATCAAATTGTCCAAGACACTCAACCCAAAAATCAAGGAGAGATATATCATCTTAATGAATGGGGTTTCTAGATGTTTTTGATAGGAGCTATGAAGATGTGAAGGTGTATGACACAAATATTATTCAACATGTCATTCCAATTAGAGATGACCAAAAACCATTCAACCATAAATTGAGAAGGATTAATCCTTTGCTGCTTCCACTCATTGAGAAAGAGGTAAGAAAATTGTTTGATGCCAAGATCATAGTATCTTTGATATTCTCTAAACGGTCGACCAACTTAGTTCCTGTCAGAAAGAAAAGTGGTGAAATTAGGTTGTGTATGGATTTTCAAAATTTGAACAAGGTTTCCCTCAAAGATAATAACTATCCTCTTCCAAAGATGGACTACATTTTGCAGAAAGTGGTTGGGTCACAAAAAATGTCAATGTTAGATGGATTTTCTGGATACAACCAGATCATGGTGCACCCTGATGATCAAGAGAAGACAATCTTCACAACACACTGGGGCACATTCATGTATGCCAAAATTCCATTTGGGATTATGGATGTAGGGGAAACATTCCAAAGAGGTATGGATATTGCTTTTGCTAATGAAAAGTTAAGTTCATTGTTGTTTATTTAGATGATATTACTGTTTTCTCAAATTTTGATGATGAGCATTTGCAACATTTGAAACAGGTTTTTGAGAAGTGTAGGAGAATTGTCATTTCATTAAATCCTAAAAAAACTAACTTTGGAATGCAAGAGGGAAAGTTGCTTGGTCATATCATCTCAAAAGAAGGAATAAAGATAGATCCCAACAGGGTAGCTACAATTTTCAAAATTGATATTCCTAGGAACAAAAAGGAGGTACAATCTTTTATTGGAAGGGTAAACTTTTTGAGGAGGTTTATTCCCAATATGGCATAAATCATAAAGTTCATTGCCAACATATTGAGGAAAGGAAGCGAGATAAAATAGACACTAGAAGCTAGAAAATCCTTTGAGGACATAAAGGTAACATTGACCAAGGCACCAATATTAGCTGGTCTAGACTATGCAAAGGACTTCATCTTATTTTCTTTTGCATTAGAACACACCATTGCAGGGGTCTTGTTGTAGAAGAATGAACAAAATTTTGAAAGGCCTATAGCCTACTACAAAAGAACTTTAAGAGATTCCCCATTAAAGTACAACATCGTGGAGAAGCAAGCATATGCATTGGTAAAAGCCCTGAAAGAATTTAGAATATACATTTTGCATTCTCATGTTGTTGCTTTTGTGCCCAGTAATGCTATGAAAGATATTCTAACTCAATCGGATCCTGAAGGAAAAAGATGCAAATAAATAGCGGTTTTGTTGAAATATGATTTGGATATAAAGCCTACAAAGCTAATCAAAGGCCAAGGGATTTCCAAACTAATGACACGGTCAAATTATGATGTGTGGGGCATAAAATTTATTGAAGATCTATCAGAAAATTCAAAGGAAGAATCAACACCACAGGTATCTCAGAAGTTTCTTGAATCTCCATGGTATGTTGACATCATATATGTTTTGAAAATTTTACAAGATCCTCCTCAACTAAGCAAAACCAAAGCTAGGTTTTTGAAATTAAAGGCAACCAAATTTTGTATACTTGATGGAAAGATCCAGGGGGAATTTTGCTATATTTCCTGTTAGAAGATGAGATAAAACAAACTATCAAAGAGTTTCATAAGGGTGATTGTGGAGGGCACCACTATTGGAAAACCACAGTGCATAAGATACTTAGAGCATGGTTTTATTGGCCTAGTATTTTCTCTGATGTATACAAGGAGGTGTCCAATTGTCATGAATGTTAGATCTTTGATGGAAATGTGAAGTTGTTTCCCTTACCTTTGAAACCAATTTCAATTGAAGCATTGTTTAGGCAATGGGGACTTGATTTTATAGGTGAGATTCATCCATCATCTTCAACTCAACACAAATTAATATTAACAACTACACACTATTTCACTAAATGGATTGAAGCAATGCCAACAAGGAAAGCCATTGATGCTGTCATTATTCAATTTTTGGAAAGTAATATTCTGTCTAGGTTTGGCTTCCCAGTAAAAATAATAACTGATAATGCAACAATGTTCAAGTCTAAGAGGACGATTTTTTTTTGCAATGATTACAATATAAATCTTGGCCATTCCACAACCTATTACGGTAATGGATTAGTTGAGTCATCTAACAAGAGTCTGACAATAATTATAAAAAAACTGCTATAGGAAAACAAAAATGCTTGGCAGAAGAAACTCATGTATGCACTATGGGTTGATAGGATTACTACAAAGAGGTCTATTGCTACATCACCTTTTCAGATAGTGTATGGTACAAAGGCAGTTTTCCCTACCTCATTAGGGCTGCCAGTTATGAAATTGCTGCAAGATCAGGAGGCTGAGCCAAATGATATTCAAAGAAGAATTAATCAATTGATTTATGTACAACAAATGAGAGAGGAGGTATACAATAACACACAATTGCATCAGGATAAAATGAAAAAAATGTTTGATAAGAGGAAAAAGGTTGATGATTTTAAAGTAGATGATCTAGTGCTGAAATGGGATGCAAGGAATGAAGATAAAGGGAAGCATAGCAATTATTTTAGTCCAATTTTTAAAAGTTAGAGTCTATTTTGAGTCAAGATTCAACAGTAAATAAAGCCCAATGGTCAGGCACATGGTTTATTGTTTTTTGTTGCCTCACAGGGAGGACAACATCCCCATTGGAGCCAATGTTGGTGTCCTTGTTTTTAAGGTATGGTCATAGGTGTGTTAAGAATTTTCAAAGTCATGCCTTGGTCTTGGGAAGACCAATGCATTCCTATTTTGAGTTATTTAGTGTGTAATAGTTAATCATGAGTCTAAAATTGTTGCCATAAGATTTGATATGGTATGTCATAAAAGAGTCAAGTCATAAATCAAAGGTCTAGGGGAAGCGTTTTCAAATGATATCATGGATCATAATTACATGTTATGAGAAATATGGGGCCATCATTAGGTTGTATGCACTAATATTCCAAAGTGGTTTTGATATTTTTCTTGTAAAGGATCACACCTTGTGTAATTTCGTTGTGCAAAGATTGACGCTACCCAAACTGTCAAATAATTTCAACCGTCTAATCAAGCTTTCAAATCAAGTTTTCTTGACATGTGAAATTCCTTCCCTCCCATTTTTTTCCATGCAAAGGCTCTCTTTCATCAGTTACATTCCTTTACCATAACAGATTTTAGAAGACTAACGCGCTACACAAGCCCTATTCATCGCACTACACAAGCTATGTTCATCACGCTACACAAACTATGTTATCACACTACACATCACTTGTTTGTAAACCCTAACTATGTCTCTCGCTATGTAAAGTTCTTTGTCCTTAACCCTAGCCATCGAACTTATTTTCCTCCATAGTCATAGTGTTTTCAACATATATCTGTAGTATGAAAACTCAAGGGAAGAAATACAATAAGGAAGGGAGCATTATAATATTTGTGCCACATAACTTGCAATTAGTAAACTCTAATCCAACAATTAGGGTTTCTTTTGAGTAAGCCGGATGCATGAGATTTTGTGAGAAAATTTAGGGGTATAATGTGCAACTGACAAAGGAATTTTCCCTCAACTTCAATGGCGTCCAGACAGAGATCGCTGATCTTACTTTCTAGGTGTCAGAGGAGACAATATCTGTTGCAACTAAAATTCCAGCTCAAGAGGAGAAATGGTTCAAAGGTATGCCCCTTGATTCCATCTTCTACACTGATTTTTTGAAGCCTAAGTATAAAAAACAGATTTTTGGTACTACCTTTCCAAGAGAGTGCATATTGGAACACTATGAAAAGCTATTAAGAGTGATTCAAAGATATTTCACCTGTGAGGGCAGGTTTGACAGAGTATATCAATACCATATTAGGTTTTTAATGCATTTCACAGGAAAAAACCCTTTGAATTTACCTTTTTACCTATACAGAAGCCTAGGTAAAATGTCAGACAGAGTGCAGGCTAAGGATGATCATGTTAAATCCACTTTTTTTCATTTCTCTTTGGTGAAATGACTGGTGTTGGAAGAACTTAAGAAATTGAACAAGGATTGGGATTCTTTCCTAACTTCAACAAGAATTGCTTTAGACTCTAAAGGAGATACTCCCCTATCATTTGAAAACACATCTCCTTTAATCCTTGAGGAGTCTAATAGGAGGGAGAAAAGTTTTGCAGAACAAGACCGTGGGAAAGGAAAAGAAGTTGAAGGTACTTCACCAAGACATCAAGCTAAGAAGAAAGGAAAAAAATTACACTTTGTTGATGAGGTTGTTGAAACACCAAAGCTTAGCAGTCCAATTACAAGATCAATAGCCAAAAGATTACCTACCCTACACACAATATGTTGAACATACAACTCAAGGTATTGGTCAAGATCAGTTTCAGTCAGGTGAAAAGGATGAAATAATTGGACGATTGCAAGAACAACTTAAGTAAGCTCATCATTCCATAACACAGTTCCATTATGAAAATAGGGAGATGGAGAAGAAGCTTGCTGAAAGGGTTTCTAGCATATCAACACCAAAATATGTATCAGTGTCATAGATATAATCAACATCAATAATTCCACAAATTTCTAAGGGAAAAGGTAAAGATAGAGTAGCTGAGCAGAGTCCTAAAACAATGGAGCTTCCCAAGCCTACAACTCCTTTGACAAGATCTTCAGCTAGAAAATTGATTTTAGAACACAAGCCTGTAGAAGAAACACATGCACAAGACCAATCCATAACAATTGAAAAGATTCATACCTCACCTGGAGAAGGTGAGAGAAATGTCAAAAGGCTCAACAAACAGTTAAGAGAAGCACAATATTTGATCATTCAACTTAGGGATGAGAACAAAACAACAAAGAAAAACTTTGATAAACACTTTCATGAGTGTGGACCAACTATATCCAATGCCTATGCAACTATTTCCAATGCCCAATCAAAGTTAAGAGGAAATGCACTTTTGCATAGGCAAGTGAAGAATCTAAAAAGACAAAATTTGTCATTGAAGAAAGAAAATAGGACTCTGAAACTGAGGATGAAAAAAATAGAAGTTGATGATGAAGCCAGGGGAATTTAGACCTTCTTCTAGAGGTGGCTGAAATATAGAATCAATGATTTCACAGTTTTGTCTTTTTGATCAATAAAGGGATAAAGTGTTTTGAGATTTTTTTTTTCTGGAAAAGAATGATCCACAGAACTTGCGTAGCGATCTCATGCTACGCAAGTGATGTAAGTATACATTTGATGAAGAAATGGAGGCAAATGTTTGTTGGGATGATAAAATGGTCAGTGCTAGCCTCCATATACCTTATAGCTACCAACTATGTGAAGATAGCTGAAGAAAACCGCCCGTTGTGTAAATTCACTACTCAACTGTTGTAACTTACGGTTACACAACAAGCTGCAACAACTTGCTACACAAACATGCCAGGGAGCTAGGTCAACATTCAAATCAGCCCCAGATTCGTCTCTAGCTATACTAAGTGGCTCACATTAGTCCTAGAGTTCTAGAGCATGACAAAGACTATTTTTTTTTGAAAATACTCTTATGTAATTAATATGGCGAAAACAAACTTCTATTTTTAGCAGATAATTTGAGTTTGTTCCTATTTTAGTGTAACTAGATCCAAAAATGAAGGAAGGTGGTTAAAGTTCGATTTCCTTAGCTTAGGGATGGATTGTGCCTTTATATTGGATCTTTTTGAATGTACAAAGGGTTGGCAGAAGTGTGGAGGACATTTTGTCTTGAATACTTTGTAATCTTTCTGAAGTTTAATGAAATATTAATGCAAAAGTACAGTGTTATTCATACCATAGATTCTTGTGGTGGTGATATGAAGTGTGTGTTTCTCTCTCATGTATGTATTTCCTGTTTTCTTTTCTTATTTCATATGCAACATTTATATACTTAAATTGGAAAGCTAATGGTCTGGAATTCATCTGATATTGACGCTTTAGATTCAAGCAATTTAAGTACTGTTATCTCTTCTTAACTCAATCAAAATTCATCCTAGTTGGTGCTTTGAATGAAGTTATTTGTTTTCTCTTTATTCCATTATACAACAACAATATTTTAACTGAAATATTATCACCTACCTAGCCTATGCTTCTTTGATAGCTCTACCCACCAGTCACTGGTAGTTCCATTTTTTTCAAAGTTGACTCCATTTCCCAACATTTTCCTCTTCCTTCCTACCATCAACTTTATAAATCTATTTTTTTACTGAAGACCTAGCCATTGATCCCGAAGAGAAAATTTATTTTTTAGAGACCAAGTGACAAGAGAGATCCCTCTCTAAACTGAAAGGGTTAGTTTAAGTTCTAAAGTGGTTTTGTGGTTACCTTTGTGATTTGCCTCCTCAACCAAGCAATTTACATAGTGCTAACACACTATTTCTTAGGTCTTGAAGTATGGCAGAGCCCAAAAGAGATTTTCCTTAATCCAGGAAAGTATTCCGTGGAAATTCTGAAGAGATTCGACATGATGGACTGTAAAGCCATGTCCACTCCTATGGAGACAAATCTGAAGTTATTAGCTGACATTTCGTTAGAACTAGTTGATGTTACTCTATATAGACATGTGATTGGTTCATTGATGTATGTAACGAATACCATACCATATATATGCTTTGCTATGAACACATTGAGTCAATATCTAGTGGATCCTAGACATGTTCACCTTGTAGTTGCAAAGCATGTGATGAGATACCTTAAGGGTACATTGGACTATGAACTCTGTTATACTAGAGATTGTGACTTCATAGTGTATGGCTATACTGATTTAGATTGGGCTGGAAGTGCTTTAGACAGAAAAAACACTTCAGGATGTTGTTTCATTTTAGGGTCAACCATGACTTCATGGAAAGGCAGAAAGCAATCCAATATTTCTCTTAGTATGACAAAAGAGGAGTACATTGCAGCATGCTCTACCAGTTGTGAAGCCATATGGCTTTGAAAGTTGTTGACAAGTCTATTTGACCTAGAGATGGATGCTACCGTGATCTTTTGTGATAACTAGAGTTGCATAAAGAAGACAGAGAACCTAGTATTCCATGATAAGATGAAGCACATTGAGATCCGGTACCACTACATTCGTGATATGGTACAAAAGGGAGATGTGAAGCTCCAGTATGTTGGCACAAATGAGCATGTAGTAGATGTGTTTACTAAGCCTCTGTCTTGCGTGAACCTTGAGTACTTTCGAGACAAGCTTGGTGTAGTCTGAAAGGACTTCCCTCGAAAGGGGGAGTGACGCTGATGATACTATGGTATCCTGACCACCAACATGGAAAATTGTTAGGATTTATATCGTAGGGGATTGATCATCCCTGGAAAGATCTCGTAAGGTCCGAATGGATGGTCTGTCGGAGTGCCTATGTATGTATATACTTGTTGTGGTCAGTAGTGTGGCATCTCGTTAGGATTTATATTCTAGGGGATTTTATTATCCTTGGACAAATCTCGTACGGTACAGATGGACGGTCTATCGAAGTGCCCACTGTTGTTGTTGCTATTGATGCTCATGTCTCATTCTCTTGCCATTTTTGTTGTTTTTCAGCTTCGTGTTGTTGATGTTGATGTTCCAACTTCATGCCGTTGATGATGATGATGTTACTCCAGCTCTACGCTGCAGATGATGACGATGCTCTGTTTCTACTGATGTTGATGATGAGAAAAACTTCCAATGATTTATAGATATGAAAGACAATGTTCGAGATGTTGATGACGATGCCTCCTCCTCTTAATGTTGTATTGAGTCTAGTTAGTTTTTATTGATGTTGTCAGTAGAATACTGTTCTTGTTAAGGGGGAGTGTTGAAATATTGTAACTTCGAAGAATATTCTACCTAAGAGGGAGTATTGAATAATATTATTAAATTACATTTATTAATTAGGCCCCATTGTGCCTTTGTAAAAGTCGGCCATTTTGTGCCTTGACAATTAAATGTAAATTAAAAGGGTAAAGTGACAGATCGGCCCAGACCTAATTAAGGGAGACCATACTACTATGTATTAAGGAGGCTAGCACCTCATTTGCACACTCACTGATGTGTTCTGCAACAAGAGGAAAAAGTGTGCAAGTCTTGGAGGAGTAGCTGCTGCAATTGGGAGTGACGTCAAGGAGGGTTTTGGTCTATCTCTTGGTATCCCTTGGTTAAGTGGTGCACTACTCTTTCCTAGTGAAGGAGTAGAGGAGAATCTTTTGCTTTGTTTTTGGTCTATCTATATTGAGGAAGTTTTTGGTGGGTTTTGTTCCCCATAAGGGTTTCCTAGGATGATCTGTGTGTCTCTATTGTTTCTGTGACTGCCTCTCTTTCAATGATGTTATATATGCAACTAATGTGCTAAATGATTGTAATAATAAAGAATAATCGTAACTGCTAGCTGCATAAGTAAAACATCAACAAAACATAAATTCTATTGTTAATATAACTTAGATTATGGAAATATAAATGGAGTTCTAAACCATGTCAATCTCACATGAAGTTTTGGAAACATTACTAATTTCAGATAGACACACTCACAGTGTGGGTGTCTAATAATAAACGAACTTGTACGAGTTCGATAAAAATCAAATTGACAATACAGATAGTTCAAAATGGAATTCTTAAGTGTAATAGATTATATTTGTTTGCCACTTGCAAAATACATAAATGTATCAATATTTGTGCCAAAGGTATAGTCCAAATATCAGTCATGCCCATACTCCAAACCATTTTCTTGTTACCAAACTTAATTCTATTTCATTAAACCACCAACCACATACCATCAATAATCAATGGTTGAAGGTGTATATCTTTGGGCCCAATTAAACATAATAAGGTGTATATCTTTCCACTGATAGGGAGTGATCTAGTTTTGGACTTTCCATGGGCTCATAGTCAGAAGCGCAACACGAGAGTTAAACTGTTAAAGTTGACAGGTAAACAATTAAAAACATAGATGGATGAGAACGATGCTTTCAACCGAAGCCTAAAGTTATTATTCTCTCGATCTATCTACACTTTTAACAATTTTTAACCAACAGTTTTTTAAGAAAATAATGAAATAAACACTAGCACAATTCTGAAGTCTTTATTTAGTCTGTGACGTTACAAATCTTAATTTGACTTGTTTCATATTTGTTGAAGAGGCCCGCCAATAATTATGCTATAACCGTTTATCACAGGCGTTTACATTATAGATGAACTGTGCATATCATAACATTTTTGTTTTTTTATATTGCTGCTATATTTGCTATATTTAAAGCATTTCTTTACAAGTGGTGTGATATGATTTAAGGTTAATATAGAGATTGTATATAAGCTATTATAAAAGACTCTTACATTTCAGAGAAAGTGGAAAAGAGAGAATAAATAACATTGGCTAAGCAAGGTTCAAGGAAATGTTTACCTGGAATTAGAAGTCCAGCTCTGATCGAGGTATATTTGATATTGCATTTAGCAAGTGCAGAGGTGTCCCCCACCAAATTGTCTAGGTCTTCTTTGAAGAGACATACCTACATAACAATAATCATAAGTCCAGCTTTGATCGAGGTATATTTGATATTGCATTTAGCAAGGGTAGGGGTGTACCCCACCAAATTGTTTAGGTCTTCTTTGAATAGACATACTTACATAACAATAATCACATATAACCAAAGCAATGGACATGGCTTGCAAGTTTATATCTATCAATTTGATCCATTATCTATGACCATTACAATCAGAAATTTCTCTTGAACACAACTACAAATAGACTTCTACATCTACAATTTTATTGCAACACCTCACTTCATGTCATCATCATCAAATACCAAATCCATGTCTTTCTTTGATGCCTAAATTATAGATATAACACAAAAGGCCACTACAATGCTTTGGCTTCATGTCCTTTTGAATGCTTTATAACACATAAGACCATTGTATGAAACCCCAATTCCAGTGAGAGTTTGCTTCACCAACCTGCAATTGCCCATTAATTCCATTTAGCTCCCTATAATCCAAAAATGCAAAACATAGATGGAAAAAGGTTTGTGGAGATTTCGTGAAATTAGAGAATTCCATGGTTTACAGAGAGACGACTTTGTATGGGATGTGTTCGGTCAATGAATAACAAGACCAATAATTCTTCGTGTACCATACTCTTACATATCGTTTCCTTGCTTTTGATTGTTTTGCTTTTATAACAGATAGTTTCCTTGCTTTTGAGGGATGCCTCCCTGTTTTTCTGTGCATTGTGTTTGCTGGACAAGTCTCACGAAACCGCTGAAACCCCTTATTAAAAAGTGGAGTAATCAATTCACAAGACAATACTTAACTATTAGATATCATTACAATTTCAAAATAATATTTTTTTTGGTTATTACAATTATTAAATATATTATTATAATTTTTTATTATCAATTCTCATCCCTACTTACTGGTGCTCCATACTTGTGAGCTATGTGAATGCACCTGAAGATTATAGAAATAACAGTTAAAAATTCCCCAATCACACAAAAACAAATTTGTTTACAATTTGTAAAGATTATAGAAATAACAGTTAAAAATTCCCCAATCACACAAAAACAAATTTGTTTACAATTTGTAAATAATAGTGATAGTAGCATTGTTTACTATCTCCAGATATGAACGGTTATGAAAATTGAACCAATAAATTACACATCTCACAATTATCATGATATGAACATGATAATAGCGTTGTTTACCATCTCCAGATATGAAAATTGAACCAATAAATTGTACAGCTCACAATTATCATGATGTGAGCAGATATTATGATAATAGAGTCATTTATATCAATACATATCCATATGTGAATAAATATCATGATAATAGCGTTGTTTAGTATCACCAGATATGAAAATTGAACCATGAACTTGCATAGCTCACAATTAAGACAACTTCATGACAATAATAACATTGAATAAATAACTAAACTTATTTTTTTTTATTAATTTTAATAAAAACCACATGAATCATTAAAATCACCAAATAAATTTATTAATTATAATGTTTTATTATAAAATCTATTTAAAAACTAAAGTATCTATCTATAATTGTTCTCCAGCTGTGTATTTATTAATAAAAAATAATCCGGATAATACTGTTATTTACTATCTCCAGAACATAATAATAATAATAATCTATTTTTAAGGTCACGGCCAAGCCAGCACACCAAATTGGTGTATGGGACCCCCTTGTTTGTGGGACAAGGGATCCTCCTCCGCCCAGCTATTTTACTGGTAAAGTCTACGAAGGTATACATACCCTACCCCCCTCTGGATTTGAACCTGTGACCTCATAAGAAGAAATACACGTTCTTAACCATTAAGCCCACGGCTGTATTGGAAAGCTCATCAATTTTTATTTTACAAAGAATTTCCAGAAAAATAAAATAAAATCAATAGATACAAATAGAAAGACCAACATATATAACGAATCTCAAAATAAAAAAAGATACTTGATTGGTTGCATAAACCCTGAAAGTCAAAACAAAGAGGGAAATTCTGTTTGTTATTCTTCGTTGTTTATTATTTATTGGTTTCTATTGTCTTGAAAATTTTATAACTTCTTTTCCACTATTAGACATTCTAATTTTTGTCATTAATGGCTACTCGTTAGTATATTTTGGCATATATTCATGCCAAACACTTTTGAAGTGGAACTGTGGCATTTCAATACTCAAAAATCCTACAACTTGGGATGAGTTATGGTTTCTTGTGAAGGAGTGGGGATTTTCATTTCAATGGTTGTCTGTTATCTACATCATACTAATTCTATGAAAATGATTATCAGGTTAAATAATGCTTCCTGGACCTTTAGGATGAAATTATGTTGAAGATTTATAAGTAGTTAACCAAAGCATCCCATACTATCATTCACATTTTCAATAAAAAAAAGCTTCTTAAATTTTGATGCTTTACGGATTAATCCACTTATTTAGGATTGTTTGGTAGGTGTTTTACTGACTAATCCACTGATTTAGGATTGTTTGGTGGGTGTATCAATGTTTTTGTTTGGCTTTTCTTTTTGTTAAATAGACATAAAAGTTGATTGTAGGTATGATTTTTTAATACAGACATTAATATTTTTTTTTTTGTGTTTTTTTTTTCAATTTCATATATGTTTTTTTTTTTTTTTTTTTTTTTTTTTTTTTTTTTTTTTTTTTTTTTTTTTTGTTTTTTTTTTGTTTATATATGTTTTTTCAATTTTCTGTGTTTGTGTTTTGTTTTTCGGTTCATATATGTTTTTTGTTTTTATATGTTTTTTCATTGATGTGATTAATTTTCATTATGAAAATTAATATGTTTTGATTGGGTCGTTTGAACATTCAATGCTATGTTATGGATGTTAATGTCAATAATTTTTAATTGTTTTTTCTAACAATTTTTGAACCGAAGTATGGAAGGAGCAGGTTATCACTCTTGGCATTAATATCTTCTTACATTTATCTTGGAGAAGGAGGTTGTCAATGTACATTCATTTTATAGGAGGTTGTCACTCTTAGCATTAATATCTACTTACATTCATTTCATAAGAGGTTTTCACTTTTAGCATTAATATCTAGGTACATTCATCCCATCCAGTCCCACATACATTCCATTCTATCTAATATGCATTCTCAAATTAAAATAATTGTGTTTATTTAAAACATAATGAGCAACCAAAAATTAAAATAATTAAGCATAAAAACAAACCACAAATTAAAATAATTACATTCATTTATAACTTGACAAAGTACAAATTAAAATAATTACATTTATTTAAAGCATAAGAATAAATGGAAAATTAAAATGATAATTTTTATTTAAAACATAGTACAAAGTACACCGAAATTAGTACTATCCATATACAAAGTAATACAATATTTTACAAAGTTTATATTTTAAATTTAATTTTTTTAATGATGTAAAAAAATTATTTGCACAAAAAAAATTAAAAGTCAATAAAATTTGAATATATATATATACAAACAACTTGAGGGCCAACACTTACTCAACCTTAGGTTATTTTCTCTATTGATACACTTGTTTTTCTTAACAATATCCATAGCTTTCCTCACTTTTCTCTTAACTAAGTGATCAACCATTATCCAGATTTTTGCATTCTCCATACACATATGATGCTTAGTTTTATTAGAATGATTAGCCAAAGTGGAGGACCTAACACGATTATGCTTAATAACATCCTTATGATCTTTAATCTTAATTTGAAAAGACTTCCTAGTTTCACCAATATATGAAAGGCCACAAGAACATGAGATACAATTAACACCTTTATGAAGATATGGGTCCATAAGATCCTTTACTAATTTTAGGAGGCTTTGATGGTATGAAGGGGTCGAAAAATGGTTATAATATTCTTCCTTCTCAATATTCTAGAAATCTTTTCAGAGGTACGTTGAATGTAAGGGAGTGCCACACTATGATTGATATCAAAGATCCTCTCTTGGTCATAGATTCTAGGAGTGAAGTTGTTTTCCTTTAACTCCATAGTGAATTGAATATGTTTAGATTGATTGTTTGTTGGGTTTGTGTTATATTCTTTGCAAAATTGATCCCATGTACTGTACACTGATATGAGAGCAAAGGGGGTGCTTAGCACCCCCCATTTGGAAGGTTTGCAGGAGTTTGGGGGCGGGAGGCCCCACGTTTTTTTTTTTTTGTGCGTTTTCGTGGTTTTTCGGCACATGGTTTTTGTCGATGGTTTTCTAATTCTGGCTAATGTGTTATATTCTTTGCAAAATTGATCCCATGTACTGTACACTGATATGAGAGAAAAGGGGGTATGGGGGGTTCTTAGCACCCCCCATCCAGAAGGTTTGGGGACATGAGCCCCTAAGAAAAAAAAATTGGTGTGCTTTTGGCGTCTTTTTGCATCTTTTTTTTGGGGGGTTTTCGGCACATGGTTTTTGTTGATGGTTTTCTAATTCCGGTTAAAGAATTAGGGTTGTTGACTAATCCAGGTCAATGGATTAGGGGTTTGGATGTCACAAAATCTTATATGTATATTATATTGTAAACAATGAATATGATGAATAGAAGATTAGAGGTGTGGCTTAAAACAAGTTGTTGGTTTTCTCAGTTTGAGTTTCCAGGGTAAAAATATATGTGTAATGTGTGTGTGTGTGTGTGTGTGCGCGCGCGCGCACGTGCACCATTGTATCTTTTCTGTTTTTATTGAGAATCAGTTTACAACAAATAATTGTACAAGGTTAAAATCTACACTATTAAGATGCTCAACAAATTTGTTGAGGTTCTCCTTACCATGAGACCACTTAACATTAGTGTCATTGATGTATCTGACCCAAAAATTAGGCTTCAAAGGAGATGCATCCAAACCCTTGTGCTCAAAGTGTTCCATGTAAAGATTCACTGCTACAAGAGATAACAAAGATCACATAGCAACCCCACACATTTGCTCATACAAATCACATTGGAAAGTAAAAAAAATGGATCTAAGGAAAATCAAAGACTTGCTCATAACATTTACATTTACTGTTTCTTTAATAGGGATCATGGTAAAAAGAGACACTACATCGAGACCCAAAAGAATGTCATTACTAGTAACCTTAAGAAATTTCTTGATCTTGTTTACAAAGTGCGTTAAATCTTTGACATACTAATCCATCCCACCCACCAATAATTTAAGCTTAATATCTAGAAATTCGACCAAAAGGTATGTTGGAGAACCAATCGTGATGACAATGGGTCTAAGGGGATATTTTCCTTTGGATCTAAAAGGGTTTTTACTAAGATTCTTATAAAAACCACTTAAATTCAAATGCTCATGCATTTTCTTAGTATAATCATCTTTGTCCATCACCACAGTTGATCCTCCCTTGTCTGCTTTGAGAACAACAATTTTTTCATTACTCACGAGTTTTGTTAATGCAACAGTCTCTTTCCTATTAATGTTTCTCTTTGGAAGTTTAGATCATCTTAAAGTAAGAGCCATGTCATGTCTTATTTCTTATGAAATACTTTTGAGAAATGTTTTAAGTTAGCTTCAATGTTACAAATAAGATCATCCTTAGGAATCAAACTGAGTGCAATCGCAAAGCTTAAGTCCTCCAATACACAAATTTCCTCATCTTCAAGATTTAGGTTGTATAGGTTTACCCCAGTTTCGGTTGTTTTTATTTGTTCTTTATATATTTATTTATATATTTCTAGTGTTTTTACTTTTATATTTCTTTTTTTACCTAGTTATATATAATGTTTTCTTTTTCTTTTGTCTTTTTATAGTTTTCTCTATTTGTGTTTTAATGTCTTTTTTGTTATTATTATTTACTTAATTTTATTTTTTTCTTCGAGAGAAATAGGATATGTACACCTATCTAAATTTTAATAGTAAAATTACTATAAAAAACAAAGGGGTCTCTTTTGGTTTGCTTTGTGTTTTTATTCATTTTAAAATTTATTATTATTATATAATTTTTTTAGGTTTAATTTAAGTTTTTTTTTTTAATTCTAGAGTTACTCTTTCTTTTATATATATTTATATATATATATATATATATATATATATATATATATATATATATATATATATATACTTTAATTTTACGTTTATGTATCTTTTTGTTTTATGATTCTTCATTATTATCTAATTTAACTTTTATTATTATTAATTTGTTTTTCCTTTATAAGCTTAATAAAATTTATTAGGGTTTTTGGACCTTTAGATTTCTTTTCTATATTTATTTTCAAATATGGTGACGTTTATGAGCAATTATAACTTATGGTTTAAACTTCTTCTCTAGTCTTTAATATTAACTTTAACAAAGTGAATCCTAAATTAACATATTTTGAAATCAAATCAATTTGAGAAGTTTATGTTTTTTAAAACATGCATACATATTTTGAAATTAAATTAATTTTATAAGTATATGGTTTTTAAAACAAATGCATTATATGAGTTTACGTTTAACATTCTTTTTATTGACATCATTTAAAGCAACATTGGTTTTTGAGTTGAGTATTTTTTTATTAGTTTTTAAATCAAAATATTATATTTAAATTACAACCGTTTTCTAACTAAGTTTTTTGAAATTTTTATTTGCTCCATTTAATGCAAATTTGTAAATTATATTTTAATTTTTAATTTTGAGGTTTTTTTTAACTTTTCTGTGAACTTTCAACTTTAGCACTAATATAAATTACAACAACATATACTTCACCTTTTTTCAACCAAATACACAAAGCAATGCTAGGAAATAAATATGAATCAAATGTATTTCATGGGAATAAATCTTCCAACCTTTAGGACACACTTCCCAATGTAAAACAAAATTGAAAATAAATTATTACAACAAGATTTATTACAACTATAAATATGCCCAATCAGATTTTATGCATTTGTTAAATCCTTTAACAAATCTACGTCATGTTATGTCAAACCAACATACATAACCAATGTTAAAAATTACTCAACACCACAAGAACATAAGATGGAAATTAGATTAATGAGTACACAAAGTTTGAGAAGCAAAGTATGATTTATATATATAAGATGAAGTTACAAACACATACCAGCAATTTAATACATGTTGGTACAAGCCATGTTCTGCAAACCCTACTTGGGGAAACCGTACAAAAACCCTAGTCACTAACTCCTCCTAGCTAGGAATCACACCCAACCAATGTTGGTTGCTTCATAACAAGTGAGCATAGAAATCGACAAGTCCTCCTTGACACCTACACATGGCACATTCCAAAAGTGTATAAGAGAAAATAAAATAGTTTCTCTGTTGAAGTTTTGCAACTTCAAGAAGTCATTCTCCATAAGGAATACCATAAACCATTAAAGAAGTCTTAGGAAGAAAACTGAAGATCACAGAAGAGAAGTTGACCCCACTAGAAAATATAAAAGTGAAAATGAAGATCGAACAAGAGAGGTCGGCCCCACTGGAAAATAATAAAGAGAAAATTTAATATCCAGGAGGAGAAGTCGACCCCACTGGAAAAGTGACTTGATGATTATAAATAAGGGTTGACGTCTCCTCATTTGAACACACACTCAAGCTCTCACTCAAGGAAAAGAAGGCGCGAGTTTGAAGGAGGGGTAGAATATGCTACAACTACAAATTTCTTGGTGTACTATCTTGTGCGCTACCTCTTGGAGAGTTGCACTAGTCTAGGGAGGTGACTTTGTATTATCTCTTGGTCTATTTCTTATGGGGATAAACTTGTGAACTATTGGAATTGACTATTCTAAGAAAGTTTGTTGGGTTTTCTCCCAAGGATTGGGTTTCCCAGGATAAATTCTTGTGTTCTTGTGTCTACTGTGCATAGTTAATATTTCTAGATCTTGTTATTTCTGCTGCATTGTTATAGTTGAGATTTTCAGTGAATAGTTATTCTAGGATAATTGTGGTATGAAAGTGAATTTTGTTTTGAAATCATAAGGAAATAACTATCAAGATCTAAGAACCAGAAAAATCAACATGGTATCAGAGCCAGGTTGAAATATTTCCACTACATAGTTAACCGTCATTGCACTGACTTGAACCTTTGTAAAGCTCGTTTGAAATTTTGGCATTGAACAACTTACCCTAACCTATCGCACCTACTGGTGCTCTCAACTTTCCAAAACGTCAAGGTTGAATTTCGGTCAAAGTTGACTTTTGGTCAAAGGTTGATTTTTTGGTCAAAGACAAGATGGTGACCAGTCTCAAGCTAGAAGATAGGCTGGATGGCACTACAAATTTCAGATCTTGGAAGCACATGATACTCTTTGTCTTAGATGAAAATGAGATTTAGAAGTATGTAAAAGAAAAGATATCAGAACCAGAGAGTGATGAAGAGAAAGCCAAACACAAAAGGAATGAAACAAAGACTAAAAGAATCTTGATAGATTCTGTAACAACCTCATCGTTATGACAACAAACGTAGTAATTTGTTTTATTTTAAAGCATTAGGAAAATGATGTTTGCACATAAATCAAAGCGACACAAAATCAACAACATCATAGATAAACACATTACAAGCGACACATCATCGAAACAATAACGACACCAGGCCAACGCATCATCGTAAATCACAACGACACATGATCCACACATAAACATAAATAGCGATGTAGTTCAACACATCACATTCAACTGAAGAAAATATAAGTAATGATCAACCAGACACTAAATATTAAAATAACTACCCGCCCAACCTACCCTGTAAGGTCAGGACCTCCAGGACACATAAGCAACGCTCAAGCCCAAGATTCATCCGATTGATTTTTGAGCACTTAAGGTGTCAGGGATGGTGACTGTTTTGAGGAACAAGGAGGTATCTAAATCCCACTAATACAATCAAGCTGATACCAATTTAGATCAACGATCAACCTCACTTATCAATTAATCATGGCGCAAGAGAAATGTAATTACTAAATCAATCAACATCAATATTATTTTAATGGCGCAAGAGAATCTAATTATTAAAACAATCATATATCACCATTTATTCCATGGCGCACCAATAATCTAATTGCTTAATTAATCACAATCGACATTAATTCTATGGCACACTAGTAATCTAATTACTTACTTAATCATAAATCAATATTAATTCCATGACGAAAAATTATCTAAATACTTAATTAATCATGAATCAACATTAATTCCATGACGTGCTAATAATCTTATTACTTAGTCATAAATCAACATTAATTCCATGACGCACAATTATCTAAATACTTCACTGTCTCAAAAACCTTAACAAGATCGTTAAAATAAGCAACTAAAGGACTTAAGGTGTAAGGTGTTGCAAATCAATCCAAGAGAATTTAAGGAAGGTCATCTTTATCGTGAACTAAATCATATAGCACTAAGCATCACTATTCAACACCCAAAGGGTCCTAAGAAGATCATGAAGTAATGAAGTCATATACCAACATTTATTCCATGGCGCGCCAACAGTCATATATCAGCATTCCCTTAGCAACCCGAGTAAGAAAAACCTCCTTGCGGATGACGCTGTCGTTCTTGCAGTTTGAAAGGTTTGCATAGTGGAACTTGCCATCAGACGAAATTTGAATTCGAGAAACTCGTGGTCCAAATTACCTCTCTGACCCACATAACACTTGCTGTAAAACTAGGAATTTGTGGCAAAGAAAGGGTCTGTGTTAGGGGAGATCTCGCGCAGCGTTTTACAGGCACGCGTGTCCCCATACCAAGAGCCATGTTGACAACACAAATTCCTTTTAGCAACTGCAAACTACAGAATTTCGGGTTCCACTTCAGACGCTGAGAGTGGATGCGCCCAGGTGCAAGGGGTTCGGTTGTAACCAGGAGGAATGCGGGCATGCTGTCAACATGGTTCACTCTTTTAAGGACGTATCTGTCATTCCAGAAGGGAGACAGAGGGTGATTTAAAGGAAGGCGCAGTGGAACCCTTCAGGAAGATTCGCCAGGAAAGATCGAGAAGGGCTGAGTAAGAACGCAAGGTAAATGCAGAGGTTGCTGAGTAAGAAAGCAAGGTGAATGCAGAGCAATTCCCTCTATAAGGACGCAGAGAATATCAAGGGTAACACGGCCAGGAGATGTTCACACTAGTTGGACGAAATTGCACAAGGTAAAACGCATAGTTTAAGACTCCCCAAAAACGCAGAGAACTACACTGAATTTGCAGTGTGAAATTATAAAATCGTTGGGAGTTATCCCAATAGATGGAACACAAGAGAGTGAAGGTTTCCAGGGAAAAATCGTGAGAAACTTCTCAGAGTAAGGAGTGAATCAATTGAGTGAAATCCCAGTCAGATCGCTGACCACGATTGAGGAGAAAACGCTGGGAAAACCGGTTCCGAAACGCAGAAGGATTTCGTGGAAGGCTGGGTATTCCATGCAGAGACAAAAACACGGTTTTAAGATAAGAATACGCAGTGGTAACCCAACAATTCACCCAAGGAAAAGGTGAAACGCTGCGCATAAATTTGCTGAAGGTAAAGCTACAGGAATTCGCCCAGAGGAACAATCAATTCGTTTTAACCAATCGCTAGGGTTGGGTGTATTCTAAGGCATAATTTTGTGGCAGAGAAATAGCTGGTTTGCATTCTAGGAGTAAATGCACGGCAGAGAAATAATTTGTTGCATTCTAAACGGAATTTTGTCTCAGCACGAAAAACTTGGGTAGCATGCGCATACAACAACCCTGAAAGGAGATGGAACAAGAGCCCACACGGTAGTTTCTTTTGTTATTACCGTTGTAACTGCGTCACAAGGCCACACTCTTAAATGTAAGGATTTCAAGAAGGTCCCTAATCAGATAGTGATGGCCAGTAATACGTCCAAAAGCATCTTGAGCAATATAACAGAGTGGAGCATCTTCGGGGAAGATTCGCTGGGGAAAACTGAAGGGCATGGAATAGAGTTTTCCATTATGTTGAATTAAAATAAAGTTCACAGAAATTCCAGAGATTCACCTCATCTACTACTTCAATCATAAAGAAGAATTGTAAATTCAAGACTGGAAGAAACTACAAACAATTTAGGGGAGATTTGAAGGCCACAATCCCTTCATAGATCTCACCCAGACTAATGATAAACCCTACAATTCAATCATAGAAATTACAATACAGTTGCGCGAGATCTTAAGGCTACATTATACAATTAAATTCAATACAATGCAAACTCAAAATGAAAATATTGTGACTGACGAAGATAGGCTTGATGACGATACTTGGTGATTGACGTTTCCTTCCTTCGTCCACTTGCTAACCGTTGAGACTTCACAGGTACTTCCGAGCCAATGCTAGGGGTAATCTTCTTCCCCCTTAGCTCCCCGAGCTGCAAAGGGGCCACACACACAACCAAAATCCTCTAGCTCCCATCTCGCCTCGCAAGGTAGAGCCACCACTCTCTTTCAAGCTGGATATCCCAACTCTCACAATAAAAACCAGTCAAAAGTTTTGCCGCATAACATTACTCATAACCCCCTCTCTCCCCATTACTCATCTCAGCCTTTTGTTTTATAGAATTTTCTTACTGACACCTTGCCATTCGCACATTTAATTCACATTCCTCCATACACTTGTCACCCTTTCCCTTAGTTGCACAAGTAAATCCACAATTTGTTTTAATTAAAAGTCAATTTCCCTCACGCATCCTAAAAGCGCTCATAAAATCACAAAATCACTCATAGTTGTCTCTTTATTCCCCTTGTTTCCAATTAATGATTGATGCCTTACTAATTTTGAGTTGAGTTAGAATAAGAATCCTCTCCCAATGAAACTAGTGTTAACTAAACTCTAGATTCATTTCTATGTTTGCACAATTATTTCATGCTTTAATCCTTTCTTATATTAAATTTCATTTTGGCATTTTCTTGCACATAAGAGTATAATCTTAATGCTTTAGATTTATTTCATTTTTCTTAATTTCTTAATTGGATTTACATCCCTAAATTAAATGAGTTAATAATTATAGTTTAGCCTTTTTACAAGAACTTAGACTTAGGCTTAAAATCTAGAATAGGCTTAGATTTTGATTAGGGTTACAATTACTAAATTAATTAATTAATTCAATAGTGCTCAAGTTTTTTACAAGGTTCAATAGCCTCTCAAGTTTTCTAGGCCACTTAGATTCATCGACTCAAGTTTAATTCCGTGACGTGTCCTTCAAGATGCACTCCGTGCTCCAAGGGTGCTATTCGCCTTTGATACAATTGAGACTATTTTCTCTATTGATACAATTGTTCTCCTTAACAATATCCATAGCTTTCCTCACTTTTCTCTTAACTAAGTGTTCAACCATTATCGAGATTTTTGCATTCTCGATACACATATGATGCTTCGTCTTATTAGAATGATTAGCCAAAGCGGAGGACCTAACACGATTATGATTAATAACATCCTTATGCTCTTTAATCTTAACTTGAAAAGACTTCCTAGTTTCACCAATATATGAAAGGCCACAAGAACACGAGATACAATTAACACCTTTATGAAGATATGGGTCCATAAGATCCTTTACTAATTTTAGGAGGCTTTGATGGTATGAAGGGGTCGAAAAATGGTTATAATATTCTTCCTTCTCAATATTCTAGCAATCTTTTCAAATGTACCTTGAATGTAAGGGAGTGCCACACTATGATCGATATCAAAGATCCTCTCTTGGTCACAGATTCTAGGAGTGAAGTTGTTTTCCTTTAACTCCATAGTGAATTGAATATGTTTAGATTGACTGTTTGTTGGGTTTGTGTTATATTCTTTACAAAATTGATCCCATGTACTATACACTGATATGGGAGCAAAGGGGGTGCTTAGCACCCCCCATTCGGAAGGTTTGCAGGAGTTTGGGGGCGAGAGGCTCCAAGATTATTATTTTTGTGCGTTTTTGGCGGTTTTTCAGCACATGGTTTTTGTCGATATTTTTCTAATTCTGGTTAATGTGTTATATTCTTTGCAAAATTGATCCCATGTAGTGTACACTGATATGAGAGAAAAAGGGGGTATGGGGGGTTCTTAGCACCCCCCATCCAGAAGGTTTGGGGACATGAGCCCCTGCGGAAAAAAAAATTGGTGTGTTTTTGGCGTTTTTTTGCATCTGTTTTTTTTGGGTTTTTCGGCACATGATTTTTGTTGATGGTTTTCTAATTCCGGTTAAAGAATTAGGGTTGTTGACTAATCCAAGTCAATGGATTAGGGGTTTGGATGTCAAAAGATCCTATATGTATATTATATTGTAAACAATGAATATGATGAATAGAAGATTAGAGGTGCGGCTTAAAACATGTTCTTGGTTTTCTTGGTGGGTGAAATCACGAAGGTGGGTTACACTTTCGTGACAATCGGGTCTCCAAATTTTCCAAAAACCACTTTTCGACCGAACTAAATAATTTTTTCGGCCGAAAGATATTATTTTCGGCCGAACTATTGTTCGGCCGAAAATATAAACGTCAAATCGAACGGAGCCATAACCGGGCCCTCAATTTGCGTGTAGAAATTTTGTCGGCTGGATATTTTTTTCCGGCAATAGTTTTTCGGCCGAACTATTGTTCGGCCGAAAGATTGTTCGGCCGAACAATGTTTCGGCCGAAAAATAGTTCGGCCGAAAGATGTTCTATATAATTGCCACACATCGATTTGTGACGTTTAGAAACTTCTTTTCTTGTGAGGCTCTGTGTCGAGAGCTCTGTGTGAGGGTCGAGAGCTCTGTAGCAAATTTGTCGAGGGTCTGTGTAGCAATTTTGCGGAGGGTCTGTGTAGCAATTTCGCCGAGGGTCTGTGTCGCCGAGTTCACGGG
>JZKD02S1655223.1:2215667-2241156 GCA_000966675.3 Picea glauca
ATTCTAAATAAAAAAAATACTTTTATATGTCAGAAGTTGAATAACTTGTGAAAATACAGTTTTTTTTGTCATAAAACAAGCAAAAGTGTAACCCACCTTCATGATTTCACCCTGGTTTGAGTTTCCAGAGTAAAAATATTTGTGTAATGTGTGTGTGTGTGTGTGTGTGTGTGTGTGTGTGTGTGCACGTGCACCATTGTATCTTTTCTGTTTTTATTGAGAATCAGTTTGCAACAAATATTTGTACAAGGTTAAAATATACACTATTAAGATGCTCAACAAATTTGTTGAGGTTCTCCTTACCATGAGACCACTTAACATTAGTGTCATCGATGTATCTAACCCAAAAATTAGGTTTCAAAGGAGATGCATCTAGACCCTTGTGCTCAAAGTGTTCCATGTAAAGAGTCACTACTACAAGAGATAACAAAGATCCCATAGCAACCCCACACATTTGCTCATACAAATCCCCTTGGAAAGTAAAAAAAGTGGATCTAAGGAAAATCAATGACTTGCTCATAACATTTACATTTACTGCTTCTTTAATAGGGATCATGGTAAAAAGAGACACTACATCGAGACCCAAAAGAATGTCATTGCCAATAACCTTAAGCAATTTCTTGATCTTGTTTACAAAGTGCGTTAAATATTTGACATACTAATCCATCCCACCCATCAATAATTTAAGCTTAATATCTAGAAATTCAGCCAAAAGGTATGTTGGAGAACCAATTGTGATGACAATGGGTCTAAGGGGATATTTTCCTTTGGATCTAAACGCGTTTTTACTAAGATTCTTATATAAAGCACTTAAATTCAAATGCTCATGCATTTTCTTAGTATAATCATCTTTGTCCATCACCACAGTTGATCCTCCCTTGTCTGCTTTGAGAACAACAATTTTTTCATTACTCATGAGTTTTGTTAATGCCATGTCATGTCTTATTTCTTCTGAAATATTTTTGAGAAATGTTTTAAGTTAGCTTCAATGCTACAAATAAGATCAATCTTAGGAATCAAACTGAGTGCAATCGTAAAGCTTAAGTCCTCCAATACACAAATTTCCTCATCATTTAGGCTGGATAGGTTTACCCAGTTTCGGTTGTTTTTATTTGTTCTTTATATATTTATTTATATATTTCTAGTGTTTTTACTTTTATATTTCCTTTTTTACCTAATTATATATAATGTTTTCTTTTCCTTATTCCTCTTTATAGTTTTTTCTATTTGTTTTTTTAATCTCTTTTTTGTTATTTATTTATTTTTATTTTTTTTTTAAATCGAAAAAATCGAAAAAAGTAAGATATGTATACCTATATAAATTTTAATAGTAAAATTACTACCTAAAGAACAAAGAGATCACATTTTGGTTTTCTTTATATATATATATATATATATATATATACTTATTTTACGTTTATGTATTTTATTTTTTTTAATGATTTTTCATCATCTAATTTTATTTTATTTTATTATTAATTTGTTTTTTCTTTATAAACAAGTTTTAATTTATTAGGGTTTTTAAATATTTAGGTTTCTTTTTTATTTTTATTTTCAAATATGGTGACCTTTATGAGCAATTATGACTTATGGTTTAAACTTCTTCTCTAGTCTTAAATATTAACTTTGACAAAGTGAATCCTAAATTAACATATTTTGAAATCAAATCAATTTTAGAAGTTTATGTTTTTTAAAAGAGATGCGTACATATTTTGAAATTCAATTAATTTTATAAGTATATGTTTTTTAAAACAAATGCATTGTATGCATTTACGTTTAACATTCTTTTTATTGACATCATTTAAAGCAACATTGGTTTTTGAGTTGAGTATTTTTTTATTAGTTTTTAAATCAAAATATCATATTTAAATTACAACTGTTTTTTAACTAAGTTTTTTTGAAATTTTCCTTTGCTCCATTGAATGCAAATTTGTCAATTATATTTCAATTTTTAATTTTGAGGTTTTTTTATCTTTTTTTGTGAAATTTCAACTTTAGCACTAATATAAATTACAACAACATATATTTCACTTTTTTTCAACCAAATACACAAAGCAATGCTAGGAAATAAATATGAACCAAGTGTATTTCATGGGAATAAATCTTCCAACCCTTAGGGCACACTTCCCAACATAAAACAAAATTGAAAATAGATTATTACAACAAGATTTATTACAACTATAAATATGCCCAATCAGATTTTATGCATTTGTTAAATCATTTAACAAATCTACACCATGTTATGTCAAACCAACATGTATAACCAATGTTAAAAATTACTCAACACCACAAGAACATAAGATGGAAATTAGATTAATCAGTACACAAAGTTTGGGAAGCAAAGCATGATTTATATATATATAAGATGAAGTTACAAACACATACCAACAATTTAATACATGCTGGTACAAGCCATGCTCTGCAAACCCTAGTTTGGGAAACCGTACAAAAACCCTAGTCACTAACTCCTCCTAGCTAGGAATCACACCCAACCAATGTTGGTTGCTTCATAACAAGTGAGCATAGAAATCGACAAGTCCTCCTTGACACCTACACATGGCACATTCCAAAAGTGTATAAGAGAAAATAAAATAGTTTCTCTGTTGAAGTTTTGCAACTTCGAGAAGTCATTCTTCATAAGGAATACCATAAACCATTAAAGAAGTCCTAGGAAGAAAACTAAAGATCACAGAAGAGAAGTTGACCCCAATGGAAAATATAAAAGTGAAAATGAAGATCGAACAAGAGAGGTCGGCCCCACTGGAAAATAATAAAGAGAAAATTTAATATCCAAGAGGAGAAGTCGACCCCACTGTAAAAGTGACTTGATGATTATAAATAGGGGTTGACGTCTCCTCATTTGAACACACACTCAAGCTCTCACTCAAGGAAAAGAAGGCGCAAGTTTGAAGGAGGGGTAGAATATGCTACAACTACAAATTTCTTGGTGTACTATCTTGTGCGCTACCTCTTGGAGAGTTGCACTAGTCCAGGGAGGTGACTCTGTATTATCTCTTAGTCTATTTCTTATGGTGATAAACTTGTGAACTGTTGGAATTGAATATTCTAAGAAAGGTTGTTGGGTTTTGTAATGACCCTTTTCTTATTACTATGAATAATTTCATAAATAAACCTAAACATGGGCTAAATTATAATTAATTATTATATAACCTTAATTGATTACAAGTTATTAATTAATTATTTTGATTATACTTAGCTGAAGTATGATTAACTCCTTGATTAGGGGTTAAGGAATGAGTAATTATTAAATGAGACATTAAATGATTAATTATTAAATTAGTGGTTAGTGATTAATTGATTATTAATTAAAGTAATTGATTAATGTATTAAAGAAAGGGGAAAATAAAATATAAGTTTAAATGGGTTACGTATCCCATAAGGGATAACGTAACCCATACGTAAAATGAACATTAATTAAGGGATAAGACTATTAAAGAGACATAAATGTATGGATAAGGTTTGGTGAGGAGTGAAGGTTCGGGACGGTGGAGGAAGCATAAGGGAGGAGGAGGATGGATTTTTAGGGGAGGATTCTCATTCATGCAGTTTACGAGAGGAGATTTTTGGGAGCTTTGAGACAGGGAGAGAACAGTGAGATTTACAGTGGACACCGGGGCTGAGGGGTTTTGGGCTCGGAGGGCTAGGACATCCGTAGATGTCCTAGGGCCAGGCGTACTGGTCGGTAGGGTGGCCGGTTTTGGGGGTGTTCAAGCGAAGGTTCAAGCGGAGGTTCACGCTGCTGCAGATAGTAGAAGGTTCAAGCTGCCGCAGATAGTAGCATCAGTGACAGGTATTTAAACTTAAATTGTGAAGTGTTTACTTAAATTTAATATTTTTTTTTTGCCAAATTTTATTTACGCAAGTATGCACATAGCCTTGCAAATTATGAAAAAAAATTTACTTCTTAAGAGCTTACTGAAATTAAGTAAATTGGTACAGAAATTAAGTAAATTAGTAGATATATAGTGTCTTTTCAATTCTGGGTATTACAGGTTTTCTCCCAAGGATTGGGTTTCCCATGATAAATTCTTGTGTTCTTGTGTCTACTGTGCATGGTTAATATTTCTAGATCTTGTTATTTCTGTTGCATTGTTATAGTTGAGATTTTCAGTGAATAGTTATTCTAGGATAATTGTGGTATGAAAATGAATCTTGTTTTGAAATCATAAGGAAATAACTATCAAGATCTAAGAACCAGAAAAATCAACATGGTATCAGAGCCAAGTTGAAATATTTCCACTGCATAGTTAACCGTCATTGCATTGACCTGAACCTTTGTAAAGCTCGTTTGAACTTTATTGGAGGACATTGGGCCAAATTTTGGCATTGACCAACTTACCCTAAACTATTGCACATACTGGTGCTCTCAACTTTCCAAAACGTCAAGGTTGAATTTTGGTCAAAGTCAAAAGTTGACTTTTTCAATCAAAGTTGTCTTTTGGTCAAAGATTGATTTTTTGGTCAAAGACAAGATGGTGACCAGTCTCAAGCTAGAAGACAGGTTGGATGGCGCTACAAACTTCAGATCTTGGAAGGACATGATACTCTTTGTCTTAGATGAAAATGAGATTCAAAAGTATGTAAAAGAAAAGATCTCAGAACCAGAGAGTGATGAAGAGAAAGCCAAACACAAAAGGTATGAAACAAAGACTAAAAGAATCTTGATAGATTCTGTAACAACCCCACCGTTACGACAACAAACGTAGTAATTTTTTTTATTTTAAAGCATTAGGAAAATGATGTCTGCACATAAATCAAAGCGACACAAAATCAACAACATCATAGATAAACGCATTACAAGCAACACATCATCGAAACAATAACGACACCTGGCCAACACATCATCGTAAATCACGACACATGATCCACACATAAACATAAATAGCGACGTAGTTCAACACATCACATTCAACTGAAGCAAATATAAGTAATGATCAACCAGACACTAAATATTAAAATAACTACCTGCCCAACCTACCCTGCAAGGTCAAGACCTCCAAGACACATAAGCAACGCTCAAGCCCAGGATTCATCCGATTGATATTTGAGCACTGAAGGCCTCAGGGATGGAGACTGTTTTGAGGAACAAGGAGGTATCTAAATCCCACTAATACAATCAAGCTGATACCAATTTAGATCAACGATCAATCTCACTTATCAAGTAATCATGGCGCAAGAGAAATGTAATTACTAAATCAATCAACATCAATATTATTTTAATGGCGCAAGAGAATCTCATTATTTAAACAATCATATATCAACATTTATTCCATGGCACGCCAATAATCTAATTGCTTAATTAATCATAATCGACATTAATTCTATGGTGCACTAGTAATCTAATTACTTAATCATAAATCAATATTAATTCCACGACGCACAATTATCTAAATACTTAATTAATCATGAATCAACATTAATTCCATGACGCACTAATAATCTTATTACTTAGTCATAAATCAACATTAATTCCATGGCGCACAATTATCTAAATACTTAAATATCTCAAAAACCTTAAGAAGATCATTCAAATACGCAACTGAAGGACTTAAGGTGTTGCAAATCAATGTAAAATAAGAGAATTTAAGGAAGATCTCAAAAACCTTAAGAAGATCATTCAAATACGCAACTGAAGGACTTAAGGTGTTGCAAATCAATGTAAAATAAGAGAATTTAAGGAAGATCTTCTTTATCATGAACTAAATCATAGCACTAAGCATCACTATTCAACAACCAAATGGTCCTAAGAAGATCATGAAGTAATGAAGTAAAGTCATATACCAACATTTATTCCATGGCGCGCCAATAGTCATATATCAACATTCCTTGAGCAACCCGAGTAAGAAAAACCTCCTTGCGGATGACGCTGTCGTTCTTGCAGTTTGAAAGGTTTGCATAGTGGAACTTGCCATCAGGACGAAATTTGAATTCGAGAAACTCGTGGTCCAAATTACCTCTCTTACCCACATAACACTTGTTGTAAAACTAGGAATTAGTGGCAAAGAAAGGGGCTGTGTTAGGGGAGATCTCGCGCAGCGTTTTACAGGCACCCGTGTCCCCATACCAAGAGCCATATTGACAACACAAATTCCTTTTAGCAACTGCAAACTACAGAATTTCGGGCTCCACTTCAGACGCTGAGAGTGGATGCGCCCGGGTGCAAGGGGTTCGGTTGTAACCAGGAGGAATGCGGGCATGCTGTCAACATGGTTCACTCTTTTAAGGATGTATTGTTCATTCCAGAAGGGAGACAGAGGGCGATTTAAAGGAAGACGCAGTAGAACCCTTCAGGAAGATTCGCCAGGAAAGATCGAGAAGGGCTGAGTAAGAAAGCAAGGTGAATCGCACAGGTTGCTGAGTAAGAAAGCAAGGTGAATGCAAAGCGATTCCATCTATAAGGACGCAGAGAATGTCAAGGGTAACACCGCCAGGAGATGTTCACACTAGTTGGGAGAAATTGCACAAGGTAAAACGCATAGTTTAAGACTCCCCCAAAACGCCGAGAACTATAATAAATTTGCAGCGTGAAATTATAAAATCGTTGGGGGTTATCCCAATAGATGGAACACAAGAGAGTGAAGGTTTCCAGGGAAAAATCGTGGGAAAATTCGCCTAGTAAGGAGTGAATCAATTGAGTGAAATCCAAGCCAGATCGCTGACCACGATTTAGCAGAAAACGCTGGGAAAAGCGGTTCCAAAACGCAGAAGGATTTCGTGGAAGGCTGGGTATTCCAGGCAGAGACAAAAACACGGTTTTAAGAGAAGAATACGCAGTGGTAACCCAACAATTCACCCAAGGAAAAGGTGAAACGCTGTGCATAAATTTGCTGAAGGTAACGCTACAGGAATTCACCCAGAGCAACAATCAATTCGTTTTAACGAATCGCTAGGGTTGGGTGTATTCTAAGGCATAATTTTGTGGCAGAGAAATAGCTGGTTTGCATTCTAGGAGTAAATGCATGGCAGAGAAATAATTGGTTGCATTCTAAACGGAATTTCGTAGCTGCCCATACAACAGCCCTGCAAGGAGAGAAATAACTTGGGTAGCATGCGCATACAACATCCCTGAAAGGAGATGGAACAAGAGCCCACACGGTAGTTTCTTTTGTTATTACCGTTGTAACTGCGTCACAAGGCCACACTCTTAAATGTAAGGATTTCAAGAAGGTCCCTAATCAGATAGCGATGGCCAGTAATACGTCCAAAAGCATCTTGAGCAATATAACATAGTGGAACATCTTTGGGGAAAAGTGAAGGGCATGGAATAGAGTTTTCCATTATGTTGAATTAAAATAAAATTCACAGAAATTCTAGAGATTCACCTCATCTACTACTTCAATCATAAAGGAGAATTGTAAATTCAAAACTAAAAGAAACTACAAACAGTTTAGGCGAGATTTGAAGGCCACAATCCCTTGGCCACAATCCCTTGGTGACCTTGTGAGAGACAAAGGGCTTCTAAGGAATAAGGACCCTACCTTATTGCATGCCCCTTAAAAATCTTTGTGAGTGAGTGTCTCAGTCTGCCCTCACGACGTCGTGGATCTCTCGAACTAGGTAATCATTAACTTACAATTTGAGGCACAACACGAGTGCTAGTAGGTTGTGTCAGGAATGTTGCCACATCTCTCCCTCAATATTTGGTCTATGTGCATGGACCATTTACTCCTTATGTGAGTCAGATTAACAAGAAATCGTCAGCCTGCATCCATCAACAAAACACTGTCAATGATCCATAAACAACATCATAATATAATCGATCATATATCACATATGCATAAATGAAATACTCAAACCAATACAATCCACTCCCTGACTCAATCCGGAGTCCAAGGAGGTCCATCGATGCCATCAAAATCCTCAATCTATCAAGTGTCCTGCACACTCAGGGGAAACTTGTCAATATCATCTATCAATACATAGATATCAAAATAACATAACATCATAATCCATCATCATCACAAAATCCATAAGCAAAACAGATAACCATATACTATAACCGGATCACTTGCATGCAAGTATCCTCAAAGAATAAGTCAATATCATGTGCTCGCAAGAGCGATATGTTACATACACCCCATCTTGTTTTAAACTTCGTCCCGAAGTTGTACAATATATAAAATGCAGTATATAAAGCATCTGACAAGATCCATATGTCTAAACTATCAAAAGAAAGGAACTGTTGACGCATATCATATGTGTCCTCCCAAGTAGTTGAGTGTGGACTATAATTGTCCTACTAGACCTTGACCTGATCGACTGTTCGATGTCATAGATGTCGAATGCGACGGTCCAAAATGAGGGTTGGATCCGCCGTGAGTGCACCCTCGTCCGACACCGCAAAGAACTCATGTCAATCTTATGTGTAGGATCACTAACATAATGTCGCAAAACAAATACAAGATATACATCATGCATATGCCTCCAAGAATGAGTCAAGGCCAATCGATAGGACACGGGTCCCTTCCTGTCCACAACTTCAAAAGGCCCCACAAACCTAGGAGATATTTTAGCAGATCTGAGAACCAAAAAAATCAACATGGTATCAGAGCTAGGTTGAAATATTGCCACTACACAGTTAACCGTCACTACACTAACCTGAACCTTTGTAAAGCTCGTTGAGAAATTTATTGGACATTGGGGAAATTTTTGGCATCAACCAACTTACCCTAACCTAGTGCACCTACTGGTGCTCTCTCAACTTGCCAAAACGTCAAGGTTGAATTTTAGTCAAAGTCAAAATTTGACTTTTGGTCAAAGGTTGATTTTTTGGTCAAAGTCAAGATGGTGACAAGTCTCAAGCTAGAAGACAGGTTGGATGGTGCTACAAACTTCAAATCCTGGAAGGACATGATACTCTTTGTTCTAAATGAAAATGAGATTCATAAGTATGTAAAAGAAAAGATCTCAGAACCAGAGAGTGATGAAGAGAAAGCCAAACACAAAAGGAATGACACAAAGACTAAAATAATCTTGATAGATTCTATAAGAGATCATTTAATTCCACACATTGATGAGTTGAAAACTTCCAAAGAGACGTTTGACGCCTTGGTGGGATTATTTGAAAGTAAGAACACTAGCAAGAAGCTAGCCTTGAGAAATCAACTCTGTTGCATCATGATGAGCAAGTCAGATTTAGTTGCCACATACTATATGAAGGTCTCCTAGTTGAGATATCAACTTCAAGCGATTGGAGACAAGGTTGATGATGTTGAGCTTGTTACAGTAACTCCTAATGTATTTCCTTCCTCATGGGAGTAATTTGTTTAGAGTATTTGTGGACGAGAGTAATTGCCTAAGTTTGATCGATTATGGAATGATTACGTCCAAGAAGAGGCCCGAGTATTGTCCAAGAACAACTTGCAGAAACCCCAAGATGAAGGGACTCAAGAACTTACAACGCATGGAAGAAGAGAGAAAGTAAGAACAAATTTCAGAAAGAAAAATGCAAGTGAAGGATTAGCTCCAATCCGATAAAAGAAAAATAAAGACCTCTCAAAGATCAAATGTTTTAATTGTCATATATTTGGTCATTTTTCTTTCCATTGTCCTCATAAGAAAAGGAAGGGAAGACAACATGCATCAACAACCAATGTTGATGAGAATCCACCACAAAAGAAGACAAAGAAATCTAAGCTTGATGAGTTGGCAGATGAACTACGAAAATAATATTTCTTTTGAAGATATGTCCTTCACCTTCCTTTACCATAAATATGTCATTGTTTTTTTTTATGTTCTTGTTTTCATATTTGTCTCAAGAAATGCCATGGAGGTTACCATGGAAACATTTTATGTTCTTGTCTTGTTCTGGGAAGGTCACCGTGGTGGAATGATTGGTCACAACACTAGAAAAGTGTTGTTCTCGTTCTTGTCATTGTTCTTGTTTTTTGTTCCGAGAAGGTCACATGTGATAGCTTTGAGAGGGAGATATCATGACAGTTGCATATGGAAACAAGTTAGATGATCTATGGTTTAAGACATGGAGCAAACTGTCCAGACATGGGGTTGTGGACATTCAAGTGGCCTATGTGATTATACACCCAAATTAGGAAAATAATTAAAGAAAAAAATGGTAGGGGGAAGGGAATTTCCCTAGCAAGTGGCGAGATCAGAATTTCAAAGGATGGACTGTGAGATGTGTGAGTAACATCATATGATTAGATGAATTGTTGAGATCTAAACATCATATGGACCACTGTGATGATTTCAACTATTGTTTTCTCAATTTTTATCATAATAAAACACACATCCATGTAAATATATCCAAAGAGAATATACACATCTACAGGACTAGATGATAGGGCCATTGTTCTTGAAAGGGGTAGGTTCAACCCATCCTTTAAGCCTATATCAAGTCAAATCAATATTGACTTGATATCTACGTTAAGATTAACTTAGTTTGGAGATTAAATGAGAGGATAGAGGACCATAATTCTCAAAAGGAGGCATGATCCATCCAAAGGTAGAAATAAACATGGAACTAATGACTCAATATCCTAGTTGATATCCATCTCACCTAACAATGCAACTACTCCACCCAACTCAACTAGGAAACTCAATAAGAACTTAATCAAAGCTCAAATATGAAACTTAATAAGAACTCAATCAAAGCTCAAATATGAAACTCAATAAGAACTTAATCAAAACTCAAATACAAGACTCAATAAGATGATGGTATGCCACTACCTTTAAAAGGAAGAGACTGATTTATCCTTTGTTGAACATTAGCATAGACTAGTCAACTTAGTAATCAAATCTAATGGAAACTCTCCTTACCACTCAATAACAATACCCAAATCAACTTCAACTTGTCTTGGCAATGCAATGCTTCTATCCAAGACAAATTTGACATGGTCTGGTCATTCAACAATTATAATAATAATATGGCAACAAAATTTGATTAATATCAATACAAACATGGATAAGTAAATTTGATATGGAGATTCCAAGTGGACTTAGAATTGAAAATTTTCCACTTACTTCCCAATATGGGACTCTAAATTACTTTGATATTTTTTTGGGGGAAACTCGTCAATCACAACCATAATTTAAAGAAAATATTTCTTAAGTATCTAAATTCTACCTTTATGCGTGATCGGTAAGGGCTCAAACATAGCATCATGAAGAATGAGAACCATTATAGAAGAAGATGAAGGAGCATTTTTGTTCACAAGATATGTTTACATTTGTTATTGAAATACACGATATCCATTTCTTAGTATGGTAAGTTCTTCCAATCAGTATGTACAATTTGTGGCATACATGACTGCACTCTCCATTTCATTTTATTACTTGATAATTTAGATTGATAGACATATAGAGACAAAATCAATATAATTTCCTTCTCACTCGGTCATAGGAGGATTATTGAATTATTGGAATTAATTAAGGTTATGGAATCAACAGGTACTGCAACTCATTGTGCCCTTTAGATAGCACTAAAAGTCTTCGTAAAATTGGTAGACCATGTAATTCTTTCGCACGAGTTCAAGGGCTTGAATCTACAAATCCTTGAGCTTGGGAGACATAGGACAATCTAAAACATTGCCTTGAGAATAGTATTGAACATCCTAATCATGAAGTTCATCTCATCATGCCAACCTTGATAAACTTGGTTGTTTGACAACTAAAATATCAAGCATTCAAACACATACAACACAAATTATGCTAACCAACATCTGAATCAATTGTCTCACAACTTTCTTATAGTGAATTAATTAATTGATAAAAACAAAGATGAATATATAGTTACATATAATGAAGTGATGTTTCTTACTTCTTGGTGTTATGTTAATGATAGACCCTCTATGTGGTTTGATTCCAAGGGCCAACCATTTGATTCATTCCCTGCTTATGTATTAGACCACAATGACCATTTATGTGGTTCATCACTTCCTCCTTGCTAGTTGGTTATGATCACGATCAAGGGATCTCTTGATCTTTTCTGCATTGAATTCCTTGAATTGGAATGATGTTTATCCCCACCAATGTGCATTGTAAGTCATGTGCAAATAAATGATGTACAAACAATGTCAATGGGGATTGTCATCGTTGTTAACTACTAGGGGTAGTCAACAAGGCCCGACTATGCCAAATTCTACACTGGAGCATGAACATACATGCTAGATAATGCTTGTCGATTTGGATAACATAAATGTTTGGTCTACAAGCCTTGAGTTTATATACTTGTAATGAAAAAGACCATAATAAACACACAAAATTTGAATTAGGTGCGTAGAATTATGTGATAATCTTACTCCATCTTGCAACCATTGATAAGATGTTATCTTATTCAATAATATAGGTTAATCAAATTTTGAGTCAAATAGATAACTTAACATGCATCGTGAGTAAAGCTAAAACACTCAAAGTCCTAAGAAATAAAACTAGAAAATTGATTGCCAAAGGAGAATACAAATTAGTATTACATTTAGAAGCTATGGTTTTTCTCGTATTTACAAATCATTTATTTGTGCAATTTATTTGGCTTTTAAATAATGACATTTGAAGTAACAAAGTATTTTGCAAATCAAATCAATGTGTGTGCACATACACACACATATTTGAATAAAGGACAACAACAATGTCCTACACATCATCCTCAATGGTGGAGACATTGTGCCAATCAAGGATGGATAAAAATGAACTTTGATGGTGCATCTAAGGGGAACTCGAGCCTAGCAGGGTTGATTGAGATCTTCAGAAGCACCATGGGCATATCATAAATGTTTTCTACTAGTTCCTTGAGAAAGAAACAAATAATAAGCCAAGATTTGAAGTTCTCCTCCTAAGTATAAGGGAAGCCTTCAAAGGTGACTTAAGGTTGATCACTGAAATCCTTAACAATAAATCCACAATCTCATAGAGTGTAGCTAGCCACACTGAACGGAGTAAAAGGGTGATCCAAACGCTAGATGATTATCGGTTTGTACATGTTAAGAGATCAACCAATGAGGTGGCCAACAAATAAGTGAATTGAGCAATTTACAAAAATAACAAAGAACTGTGCACTGAGTTAAGCCATCCCTTGGAGAGAGACAAGGATGGAAGCAAGAGATGACTAAACATTTAGCCCCACCACACCACCCACTTGATTTGATGGGAGATAAAATGTCAATGTTTATGGAGACATAGCGCTCCAAAATTTGATGGGATGGCAATCTCGTCATGAGATGTATGGGCCAAAACTATTAAGGCAAGTGATTCCACCACCACAACGTGCCAGTGTTCATCATTTATGAAGGAGTGACTTCTTAAGAGGGTCGTTATGAGTAGACTCAATATGAGATTTATGCCTCATACTAAAGCAACAAAAACGACTGAAGTCTAACAAGAAGACCCTTTTGAATCAATGGTGTGGTTTAAATCCTTTATGGCATAGAAAGGGCACCCTGGAAGCTCATCTAAGAGAACATTTTCAACCCGAAACACTTCTGAAATGACTATATTGTTCAATTTAAATAGTCATAGAACTCATCATGCTTGGAACCTATTCAAGCACCTTTTCCATCTTTTAATAATCTGAAGGGACTACTCAAACAAGGACAAAGGAGGCGTTCTAGTAAGAAGATCCATTCATCAATATCTTCAATTTTAGTTCCTCGTGATTCTCCAATTTCTCCTTCTCTAATTACTACCCCCTTGGCTAATGTTGCTCCTCCGATCTTGGTTCCTAATCTTTCCATGGCACATGCACTTCTTGATTTCGTTGTTATTCAGGTGCAACCACATGCACTTCCCAATAAGTATTCAAAGTATATGCACGCCTTTTAAGGGGATGATACAATCATCATTGAGGCACACTTGTAAAATGTACTATTTGCCTCGAGGATGCCACTATTGAGCATGAAGATGTCATGATTAAATTATTTTTGCATAGCTTGCGGGGTGATGCACAAAAATGATTCAAATATTTTCCCAATGTAGGTATAGCTACTTTTGCTCCTCTTGAGGGCACTTTCAATGATGAATAGGGTGACAATAATTATCATTTTTTTTCTTGTGAAGTTTCTAACATCAAGAAGAATGAAAATGACATTGTTTGTGTTTAACAAGAGATTCTTCAAGACATGTGATGATTTATTCGTCATTCAAACCAACAAAGGCTTGTGCTTATATATTTTCAAGCTTCTTATTCAAAATTTGGCTTCATCTCAGGAAAAGTACACAGAAAAATGTCCCCCATGAAGATTTAAGAACAACTTATATTATTGAAAAGAAAAATTGAAAAAAATTCCAATTGTAGAAAAGTTGTTGACCAAGATTGTTTTGCAAACACGTGAGATTTCCATCTTGTGGAAGACTTGGCATGTGAAGAGGATTATGGTGATGAAGAAGCCCTTTCTAAAAAATATAGTTGCTTCAAGGATGAATTTAGAGTTGTATTGAATGTGATGATATTTCTAATCATTCAAGTGTGCCTTCTCCCATTCCTTCTTTCTTTCAACATACATAGGAATCAAAATGGTGATCCAAACCCCAATGAACATGTGTTTTTTCACTCAAGTCGTATGTATGATTTGAGAGAAGAAGAATTTCAAGAAATCCATTAAATTAATGAAGATGTTCTTTCCACTTGAAATTCTCTATCTCATGTTGAAAAAGTAGCTCATGAGGAAGAAGACGATGTGTAACTAACCAACCATGAAGGCTTGAATTAGTGAGGGAATTTATCATCCTCTCTTATGAGATTGTTGATTCAAGAGGAGTTGAGATAGCATTGCAACAAGAAGAAAAACATTCGAATAAAACAAAAGAGGAACTTTTTGACAATATGGAAATGATTGCAGCCATTAATCTCTCCGAATGGAGAGAATTTAATTTTTTGGTATTGATCTCACAATCCAATTTTACTCCTCAACTTAATTCTCAATTTAAGCATTGCTTGGATATCAGCTTTCATCATGACCTTATTGAATTAAGGATGGTGGAGGCATTTCAAGGGGTAGTGCAAGAAAGCCTACTTTCATCTTAATGACTAGTGATCAACCATGTTCTAAATTTCAACGAACGACTTTGCTTGGTTGTTTGCCAATCAAGCATGTGAGGATACATTTCCAACATGTGTGCCAATGTTGGTTGTGATACAAGAGCATGAAAAATTGGGTTTTTTTATTTTTCTAAAAATTGCAAGTATCCCTAGTCATCGTTCTAGCAGTGAAGATGTGTTTCATCTTTCAAAAGATTCCAAGCACTTTGATATTTTGTGATGCAATATATTTTAACAATGGAGATGTGTGCTTAATCCTTTTTTGACGTGTTTTTTTGTGATTTTTCTTACGATTTGACCTAGATGAAGTGCACCCTACTTGTAGACAAGTGTCATGATTATAGCTCATGGAGGAGTGTGCCCCCACTTGAGAGGATTATGGAGATGAGGTCTATTGACATGTGGCATCTACTATTGGCTAATGCACCCTGATTGAGAGGGTGTCTTCAACTTTCCTTGCACTCTAAGCAAGTTTTTCCTAGGTTGATTTACATTCTAAAAAGCTTCTTCTAAGAAGTTGCCTTTGGAAAAATGGAGTTTTTGTTTTATTCTAAAAATTGCAAGTACCCAAGTTGTCATTCTAGCAATGAAAATGGGTCTCAAATTTCAGAAGATTCCAAGCACTTCGATATTTTGTTTTGCAATATATTTTTACCAACGGAGATGTGTGCACTAATCCTTTTTGTGTTATGTGGTTTTTCACGATCTTATTGTATTTTTCACCTAGATGGAGTGTACCCTACTTGTGGACATGTGTCATATCTAAGAGCTCATGGAGGAGTGTGCCCCCACTTGAGAAGATTATGGAGGATGAGGTCGCTTGTTGACATGTGACACCTATTCTTGGCTAATGTGTCCCACTTGAAAGAGTATCTTTGACTTGCACTCTAAACAAGCTTTTCCTAAGTCAATTTGCATTTCTAGAAAGCCTCTTCAAAGAAGTTGCCTCTAGTGACTTCTCTCTCAAAGCAAAAGATTTCTATTTATGCAATAGGACACCCTAATTGGACTCCACTTGGATGTTTTCTTTGGAGATAATATTTTCCATTCTTATCATGTTTTTTCCCTTTGTATTATCTTCTCCAAGTGGGGTGCATTGTTTAAAATGGCTTCCGAGTGTCCAATATTTTTTCTTGTCTATCACGAGCCAAAGAAGTCATGTGCACTCCTTGAGACCATCATATTTTAACTCTTCCACCATGCATGCAATTTATTCCACGCAAGAAGAGGTTGCTTTACTTGAGGTATATACCGGGTATTTTCCAATGCTTTTGTAGATGGTGAAATGGTGTGCTTTTCTCCTTTTCTATATTTTTCCAAATTGGTTGCATGGACTAACGAGGCTTCTTCCTTCTATTTGTGAGTTATCTTGACTATTCTAAGCTAAATGGAGTTCACCTCACTTAGGAGTCCAATTGGGCATAAATGTAGGCTATCATTAGCAAGAGGGAACCCCAACTTGTGATATTCCAAGCAGATCCCAACAATTTTCAATTACTTTTACATTGCTTTTACAGTGCATGAGGACACCTTACATTGCTTTAGGGCTTTTTTTGCCTAGATGAGGCACCATAATGGAGTATGCATGAAGCTCTAAGAAGGGTGTTTTCTTCATTTTTCAAGATACTTTCTAGAGCAAGGCTCAACTTTAGTCTTGATTACTCTCCTTTTCCATTTTCTTGCTTCGATTCTTTTCACTTGAGATTTAGGTGCTTGAGAAAGCACTTGTGTAATTGTATTAGTTGAGTCTCCGACACTCACTACCATAATTATACTTTTATGCACGGAAAATGTAAGAGTCTTGGCGTAATTACTTCTATCCCCCAAGCTCCTCGAATGTGTTGACTTGTATCCAACTTGCTTGGAACTTTGTTCTTTATACAATTCTGAGTAATGAAGATCAAATGAACATTTTTGGCAACCAATATAAGCATACTTGTGTGCAAGAATTTTATCTAGCTAGTGTAGCGCTTGCATGTTTGAATATTTACTTTAAGTACACAAACTTGTGAGATTCAAATAGCATCATTTGCCTCCCAAGTTTCTTTCATTCACTCAATTTTCCAAGGAAAAGGCCCATGTCATCTTAAAAACACTTGGTTGTATAAGCATTTTAAAGCAAAAAAACACATTGAATATCATTTGTTTTTCAAACTTAATTGCAGCGTTGTTAAAAGAATGATCTATTTCAGCAGTAAAACATTGAATTAGGGTGATTTAGTTGCATTTTCTACCAATTTAGATCATTGCTCTGCAACTTTTATTGGATAAACATGGGGATATTATCACAAATTTATGATAATTTTGACATTTGTTTACTTCTACAATCATAATTTTGAAGCTTAATACTTGCTAAATTCAAAAATTAGTTGCAGTTTTTTAGATATTATAATACACATCAGCAAGTGTGCTTTGCAGATTTGAGGTACCATATTCCCCCAGAGTTCATAATCGAAGCTTCAAATCATCTAGGGATACCCCCTTGACGTTAGCAAAGCACTAACCCAAAGTGTGAGGGATTGTGTGAAGTGACATTGGCACTTTCCCTAAAGTTATCCAGACATACCTCTGGTCCTTTCAGTGAAGGTATTTCCGGGTGATAACAGTTTCTTTTCTGCTTCTGGTTATTAGTGGTCTGGTTCACTGTCCCATTTGAGTTTAAACTGTTCAAATTGTTTTAGTTTCTATGTTATAGATTGAATTATGAAGTAAATGGCAGTGTTTGTACATGCCCTGTTTTGGTTTGATTTGCCATGCATATGAAAAGGGAGGTATGTATATGCCTTGTTTTGGTTTGATTTGGTCTTTGTAAGAAAAGGGCGGTCTGTATATGCCTTACTTTGGTTTATATATGGAATGTAAAAACTCTCTATATGTACATGCAACCTTCAGCAATGGAGGTCACATCCTTTAAGGCATGTGTGTGTGTCTATATATATATTCAACCTGTTTTATCCTTATATTGGTAACTATTCTACTAGTTTCCCTTGCCCCTTGCCCATGGTCTTAGAGCCCCCAGTGCAACAGCCAAACTAAATAGCAGCAGTGAGAATTCAAGCACCATGATTGTCGCTGCCTATTGAATATCACTATTTCATACCAAAGTTGGGTCAATAATTTGAATTGTTGCATTCTGCATCATTCATTAAGCTCATTCAGTGACTAGCAATGTGGAACAACATTTGTTGGAAATGCTGGAAACAAATTTTAGAAATGTCATATGTTGTGTTCAATTCATCCAATGGCTTCAGGAAGATTGACCTTTCCCAATAATTTCAAGATTAAACTTGCAGAAAATCAATGAGGGGAAACCAAGAAAAATAAGTTGAATGGAATGCAAAGGGACATCAACATATTATAGCTCCAAAGACCGCGAGGGCCAATCTAGAGCCTTGATGGCAATCCTCCAGCTACCACCAGTGTTTCTCCAGTTATGTATGAAGCATCACTGGATGCTAGAAAGGCAACAGCTGAAGCCATATCGGTTGTTTTTCCCAGCCTGCCAAGTAAAGTTCTCTCTTCAATACTATTCTTCTGCAAAACAAATGCAAACATAGAGTCAAAATACAAAGTATTACAAATCTGTATATAGTTAAAAGGAAACACAACTTGTGTAAAGACAAGTATATCTGCCCATGAGTACTACAGAAAATAGCACCTCTCACGTATTGGATCTCTCTACCAAATTATCCTCCTCAAAATCTAACTCACGCTCACTTAACTGATATAGCATCATACTTTGTGTTTTGAGTTCAGTCAAGAGTGTCTCAAGGCATCCAATTGATGTATTGTTCAATGAAAAATGTTTCACAATGACTGAAGCTTTGTGATACAATTTAAACGACCATGGCTTCATTGCAACATTTTGTTGGTCAGAAACCCTGGTGTTCGATGCCAGGCAATTTCAGCATAAACCTTGTAGCATTACAAGATTCCTGTTCAGTGGGATCCAGCTCATGTTGGGAGCTGACGAGTGTTGTGTTGCAAATCAAAAGTTGGTCAGAAATGATATGATACAAATTTCATGTCATGTTGCAATGGTGGAAAACCATTATTCCCCTCAAAAGCACCAGGGATGATTTTAAGGATGGATTTTTTTTTTAAATGTAGAAACCTTGGCGAATATCACTAATCCTTCATATGCCAACTATAAAAGTTTGGCGATATTTTTGTAAAAATATTCAAATTTTTAAGGATTTTATATAGTTTTTATAAATTCTTGGCGATTTTTAAGGTAAAATAATTTTATCCTATAGAATTCGGGCGAATCATTTTTAAAATAGCGAATCTGATTTTTGGAAAAACCATGGAAAATTAGCGAAATTTAGCCCCTAAAATCATCCATGAAAAGCACAATTAGGAAACATTCAGCAGTCAGTCTAAAAGAGTTCTCTGGCAGCATTGAAATTTGTTTCCAATTTTTGGACATGGAACTTGTACTATGAAGGAAATAACCTGAACGGACTGCCAAGAAACATATGGCTCCTCCTGTCCCCGAGGTGTAGGACAGTCGGTGATGGAGTGTGTTGTTAAGCCACTCCGTGTTGAAAAGTCACCGGTTCGAAACTTGCGGGGACAAAAAAATCCAACCATGTTAAGGGTTGGTGTGGCTCGGGTCGGGTGCAATCCCCGGGTGATTTTGATGGCTTAGATGCCCCTGAGTCGCGGTTTCTCAAGCCACAGGTTAATCCCGATGCCAACAGGTTCGGCCACATTAACAAACAAAAAAAAAACATATGGCTCCTCCTGATGGTAAATCAACAATTTCGGATCATAATTATTTTATCAGTGTGCTCCTCAAAAGTATCAAATTATAATCCAATCATCCTAAGTAAATGTCCGACTCCAAACCACAAATTATAAGAAGAGAACAGAAACCTACAGCCCTGTAAATTTTCAAGTTTCAGCAGTTAAAATTACCTAAGAAAGCAATGAAGCATGCAGAAGTTTCTCTGTAAACCCTTGCTCATTCAGGCATAGGAGTATCCATTAGCAGGCACCTGGAACTAAAAGGCATTTTCTACACAGCATTATGTAGAGATGTGCAGATTATATGCCTTAATCAAAAAGAACTATTCATTATATCCATTGAGATGTTCAGACGATATTATTTTGATTGGGAATTAGTATCTAGCATGAAGAAAGCTTTCCTATAGGACTTGAATTTAAGATATCATCCTGTTTATCTCCATAACATGTTGAGATTGAAGAGCTCAAGTTTCAAGGATTCAAGTGTAGAAGACCCTGATGAAAACATGACTATCCTTGACAAATAAATGCCACATGCAACAATACAAAATTCTCCTGCATTTCTGACAAATTTAATACCTTTTATTTTTGTTTGCCACTACAAAAAGATGCTATAAGGGTAATCCAAGTCAAAGCATTGATAGCAAGAAGGTATGCTACTATTTATCTTCCCGGATATTTAAATCTTACAAAGGATATACGACCATCTCAATACCTTACCTCAATTTTCGAGCCCCCCTCCCCCACAGCATTGATTTGCTTGTTCATTTTATATTTTGAAATTTTGTCTAATATGCATTTGTGTGTTTTATATTTGTATTGTATTGTGTTCTTATTTAGAATAATGTATTTTTTCCATATATTGATGTATATAGAATGTCCTCTTAACATACTATAGGCATACTTTTGCTACCAAAAAATATTTCAGCATCATACCCAACCAAGAAAAAAATCATTCCGTTCTATTTTTTAAACTAATATCACTTGCAATTTCTTATTGTCTTGGATGACCAACTACCGTTTTGTAAGGCAACCTCCCAAAACTTGGTGAAGGAAACAGTCAGGGTTCTTGGTCATTACTCTGTAAGGTTTTAGCCTTACCATTTAAGCTGTAAGTAGGAATTTAGGCAAGTATGATGATCATCAGTGGGTTGTAACTTGTTACCACGAGGCTTGATTCCACTCCTTTTGGAGTTTATGAAAGCTGAGAGCGTCCATGTGTTAGGTGAAGAAGACAACAAAGACTCATGCCATTCACATGCAACATGTTACAGATTACCTCTTTTGCTAAAGGTAGGAATTTAGGAAAATATTATGGTCATAACCAGGTTATTTTTGTCAAACAGATTTGCAGACAATATTCTGATAAGAATATTGCATTAGAATTGTGGATGTGTTTTAGTTTATGGCTGTCACACCTCTGGGCTGCCATAGATCAATTAATGCTTTCTTCTTTTATATCCAAGTGCTTTTGGCATTGTATTTGGTGCTCTCTTTTTTTCTCCTTGTTCTACTGTTTCCACAAGCAGTCTGAGTTAAAAATATTACAGAACGAGATCCCAACAGTGGGATCCGATTCTAAACTTCTAATTGTAACTCCCAAGTTAAGGAGACAAACACCCACAAATCGCTTGCAGATCAACTCATCACTCTAGCAATCATCCTACTAATTTCTCCATCAGTCAATGAATTGATTGATCCCATTCCAAATTTGGACTCCTTGACAGACAGAATGCATTTAAACTAATGGTCATATTCATAATGAACTTCAAGGAAATGAAATAAATTGAAATTATATTACTGTGCAAGAGTTACCAAAGTAGTTCAGTAAGACTATAGAGTATATTAAGTAGTAACAGCAATGAAAGAGTACCCAGCGCATCTCCAAAGACGAGAAAGAAAGAATGATCAAAATCAACAACCGAATAGGTGGTGGACCCGAACACATAAACCCTAGACCATGTAGTAGAGACAGAAACTCTCAAGGAGAGACATCTTTGTTGTTAATTTTTGGTTGTTCTGATTTGTTCTCCTAGAAAGAGGGCATATGAATGTTGGAGCAGATTTCTTGCAGGATGGGTGTGCCACAGAGGCAAGATACTCTTCCACCCCTATGACTGATTTCTTACATTTATGACGCTTGGCATCTTCTATTTGTAGTGAATCTAAGGTTATGACATATTCTATCAGAGTCATGATAGATTCCTCTCACATATTATGATGGGAGTTACACATGCTAAGTAGGGTGCATCCCTTTAGGAGAGATTCCTTGTTACGTGTGACGGATGATTCCTTTCATGAATGATATTATTAGCGATTACTTATGTAACCGCTCTTCCCTCTCTTGTCCGGTCTGATTTAGTAAAGGAAGGCACAGTTATATAAAGTGAGCTTGAGTAGAGTGGTTCTACCCAAGAGAGTGCCTAAGGCTTGTGAGAAGCCAATGTAGTCCCTTGAGGACAGTATTGTAACTTTTCTATTGTGTGAATAAGAAGATAGTGATTGTGGATCAAAATTTCTGTTTGAAGTTCACTATATGAATACTGCTAATTTGTTAGATCTAGTCTCTATCTGTTTGCAGGGTTGATCTCATCTTCTGATATGCCGTGTCTACACTCTTGAGTTCGCCATTCAGCAGTTATGTTTATGCAGATCTGAAATTTTGATCGGCGTTTCCAATCTTTCTGTTTTAGCTGTAGGTCAATTCTATCAGTGCAGATCCGTGTATCATGTGAATGTACAATTACAACACTCGTAATACTTTTGATTTTTAAGTTAATAATAAATGAGGCAATTTAGAGGTTAATAATAGTTATTTAGTCACATGGGTGGTTTCGCTACATAAAGTTGGTTATCATCTTGAATTGTCTCTCATGACGTTTATATTGTTCGTATCTCATTTTGACATTAAATGATACGTGTTGAGTTTTAGTATACCTTGGGAAGTGGTCCCCTTGTGGTTTTGGGTCTCTAACCACAAGTGGGAAATACATTGGGACTATGTACCTTGTACTTTATGTCTAATTCAACTTTGACTTCACTTAAGTCAAAAAGTTGATTTTTTGTCACTTAAGGCAAAAGTGACTAATTATTCACTAAGTGGGTGAATGAGGGGACATAAAGTGAACTGAGGAAACTTAACCCAAAGAGGGTTTTGAGTTGACATACTTTTGGTGAGATCTCAACCATGGATTAGAGATGGCTTGGAGTAATCCTAGCCATCCAATCTTAGGTTTCCTTATGGAGAGTTCAAGAAGGGCGCATAGGGCCTAAGGAGGCTCATTCACTCATTTGTTCACTTGGAGAGTTTGAGAAGAGCAATGGAGATGGGAATGGAAGCTATGTTTGAGGGAAGCTTGGGCACCTCCATCCATGGAGGAGCTATGGAGGCTTAGACCCTTATTGTTTTATGGTGTTGGTTATTGCTTGGAGGAGGGCGCAGACTAGGAGGAGGGCACACACCCATCTGGCAATAGGAGGCCTTGTCCGATCTCAGATCTGTTTGGTTCATGCTTGAAGAGGCACACAACTGTTGGATTGTGTGCAAGGGATTCTTCATTGGGCCAAGGAGGAGCTAGGGCGCTTCAGTTCATTGGATAGAGCAACAAGGAGAGAGGGTGCACTTTCCTAGGTGCATTCATCTTGGAAGTGAAGATTTTTAATGACAAAATCATAAATATTTCATTCACACATTTCGTCAAACACTTGACTAACCTGAGATTTTAGTCTTTTAATAATGCCTTTAAAAACTGAAAGCTAAAACACTTAAGTAAATCACTGACCCATACTCTGATAAAGCAATAAATAGACAAGTGATTTTTGGTCCAATGACCAGGGAAAAAACCCCACCGTGGGGAAAACCCTAGAGAGATTATTTCTATTATTCAAGAGCAGATCTGAAATTTCTTACAACCCAGAAATTTAATAATTCCAACTGTAAATCAGAAATACAAATGAACTTATCTCAGCAATCTGATTTCTTTCTAGAAATTTGTGCCAGCAAGCTTCAACTGCCCACACATGCCAACCAATAGTGTCAACGGGAATAAATTTAGATATATAGTGTCAACGGGACAGAATAAAAGTTTAGTTATTTTATTTATTTGCCTAGTTTTAAACTTATTGGACAATACAAATAAAATTGTATTGCTAAACATGCCTTCAAAAAATAAATGAGGCAGATATTATACATTAATTGCAAGTTATAGCACCACATTCGTAAGGTAGAGAAGTATTTGCAGTGGGAGAAATCAGATGTGACAGCAGAATTTGTAGTGGGTTAGAGCAGCATTACCAGCAGGACAAACAGACATTAAAGAAACATTTTTCCTGACAAAATTACAGCAATATTTTCGTGATGATTTAACAGCACAAAGAATTCAGTAGTTTTGACATTACAACAGCATTTTTTTGAAAATTTTACAGCACTAAAATTCCAGCAGTTTTGATGTTACAGCAGGTTTAGCAGAGTCATGTCAGTGTGATTTGCAGAGATGATACTGTTGAAAATGATGTAAGCTTCACTTCCAGCCACGGCCGACCCTAAATTGTAATCATTATTGTATTTCCAGGTTTGGCAAAGTCCAACCTTGTACAAGTAGGTTCATAACTCCACATGGAAAAAGTGCCTACCTCTTGAGATGGGTATTTATACAACTACTCTCATTTGTAATTCATTCATTCAAGCAAAGTTACACAAACCGCAGGTGCAATTGGAATCAGCAGAAGAATCCAGTGTGGGTGCAGCACTCATCCTGAAATTAGGAATCAGAGAAACAGCACCCTAACCCTAATTGTTTTTATAAATATAAATTTAAAATTTTAATTTTATAATGAAAAACAAAGAAATGATGGCTCAACAAGACTGGGCCAGACTCGTGAGTCTCGGCTGAGTTTGACAATACTGATGAGCATTAATATACATGACTTCAATCATGTAATAAAATAGGATTGGCATCCAATCACCTCAAGTTTAAAGCATATTAACACAAAAATGAAGTAAAATATAGTTCACAGCCAAAACTAAACACTGATTTTTTTCATTCAAGATTCAATAAAGTTATAAATGCTTTTAAGTAGTTACACTGTCATTTACTAGTCAGATTAGTGTCATGAGATAGTAAAGTACACACACTCCTAAAACATATCACACACTTAAAAATACCTAGATGAAGCAATGATCTTGTGAACTAGAAAACATTAATGGCAGGACAATAACAGTTTAGATCAATGTTGCACGGAGCGGGAGCGTTTTAGAGAACGGGAGCATCAGGAGCATCATTTTCCAAAAATTCTTGGGTGTGGAGCGTCCTAGAAGCATCTATTATATATATATATATATTACGTTTATATTCAACAAAAACATGCAAAAAAACAAATTAGTTGCAAAATATATGAAAACATGCATATTTGTGCTTGTAGATGAATACTACATTATTATGAAGTTCAAAATGCCATCCATAGTATATTAATGATTATATTGAAACTTTGAAAGAAAGCATTATAAATAAACAAGCAAGAACATTTAAATGACAAACATGAATGACAAGCAATGTTCCACCATCGCTTATATTGGGATACACATCATGAGTGTCATCCTTCATCCTTTGCCTCTCGTCTTGACTTTGCTTATACCTCGATCCTCTAGGGACATCAGTCGACACCACCCAATTTTGATGAAACTACCTAATCCTAGCCTTAAAATATCGTAGAAAAAGCTTAACATGCCTA
>JZKD02S1655223.1:2241206-2251755 GCA_000966675.3 Picea glauca
GAATGTGTTGGGAAATGTTAGCAATAGACATATATCAGCAAATGAACATAGATGCCCATATACATAGAAACAAATAGAAGTATGTACAGTAAGCTACCTATTTGTTTCACTGGATCACAGTATAAGACTTCAGATAGAAGTTCAAAACATAAAACAAAATCCATCTCCAGTACTGTAGGTAACATGGTGCCTTTCCCACATTTCCTTTTTAGTAAATAAGTCAACTAGTGCATGGGCCCCTATCTGCCTTTCCCATGAATGTTCTTGTGCATTTAAGGGATTTTTTTACTACAGGTTTCATGGTATAATAGTATCGGTTCCCATTGGAGGAACCCTATGGGTTTCTTGGTATAACGGAATTGGTTCCCACTGGACAAACTGTTTCCCCTAACCTCTTAAACGCTTCCTAAAACCTGATCCAAATCCCCAGTGAATGGAAACGAATCCAATTGTCAGAAACAGATCCAATGAAAAAACGTCAAAATTTGGATAATCGGATCTGAATCGCCAAATCAACAATTCCTATATACAGTTTGGATGCAGATATGGGGCAAAATTTGGCAAATCCAGTAATTGTACATTCAATGGATCTATTGATCTGTAATAAAGTGATTTTCCTAAGAGCACCATGTTGAGATTTGGATACCTTGGAAAGTGGTCCCCTTGGGTTGTGAGTCTCTAAACACAAAGGGGGGAAAGTATTACCCTCGCATTTTACTTTATGTTCTAATTTCACATTGACTTTATTCACTTGAGTCATAAAGTGAAATTAGTCACTTAAGTCTAAAGTGACATTTAATTCACTTGAGTAAAGTGAATTAGAGAACATAAGCAAACTATGAAAACTTAAGTCAAAGTGGGTTTCCAAATGAGATTTATGAGATGCGATCTCATCCATTGATTAGACATGGGCTAGATGCGATCTAGGCCCTTGATCTTTTAGGTTTGGCCTAAGAGAGGCTAAAGGAGGGAAGAGGGTAAAGAGAGGCTCATAATGTTCATTTGATCACTTGAGAGAATTGGGTGAGGAGAAGAGAAGTGAGAAGAGAGGGTTTGAAGGAGAAAACTAGGGCACACTTTGTTCATGGAGGGCGCAAGCTAGTTTGGAGAGGCTTTCATGGAGGTTGTGAGTGTGAGCTAGATGGAGGGCGCACCTTGAGAGTAGGGGCGCAAATCTAGGAGGCACATCTTCATGAAGCTTGGGCGCATCTTGTGAAGGGAGGCACAAGGCTTGAGGCAAGGCTTGTAGAGGGCACACCAAGGTTGTGAGAAGGCAATCTTCGTAGAAGAGGTGCTTTGGGTGTAAGGGGCGCACCCAAAGAGAGGGGGCGCAAGTGTTGAGGTTTGAGACATGTAGGGCACACCAAAGTGAAGGGGGGTGCACTTGCTCAAGGGCTTCATCAAAGGTCACAAGGCATCTTCAAGGGAGGCTCATTCTACAAGTGGGCAAAGGAAAAAGCAAAGGCAAAGTCAAGGATTAGAAAGAGAGGAGGGCACACCAAGGCAAAGGGCGCCTTTGTTCTAAGGCTAGCAGGCACAAGTTTTGAGGAACTCCATTACAAGCTTGAGGATAAGCTTGGATCATATCAGGTTCCTTGTGTATTAACTTGTTGTAGCATTTGCTTTGAGATCTCCATATATATATCATATCTCTCTTACTAGTTTTCCCCATGGGGGTTTTTCCAGGGTCATGTTGACCAAAAACACTTGTGTACATTTGTCATGGTTTGCTTATTACTTTCAACTGTAGTAGTTGTTAAGATCCTAAGAGGGTATTTGATGTTTTGAGCTATATGCATGTGCTAACTTTTATGGCAGCCTAAACCATATTTTAACCCATGCAAAGACAGCCTCAAAAGGGCATCAAATCACAAGACTAAAGGCAGATTTTAAGGGCAGAATTATCAGACTTAGTGGCTGTCCCAAAACAGTGAGTAAAACAGTTTGGTAAACCTTGATTTTAGTGCCCAACAGCAGGTCAAAGACAGACCTGTGTTGGCAGCCTTTTAGTACCTCGAAAATCTACATGGTATCAGAGCCTGATGGCAAGAGTGTTGGCTGATTTTTGGAGAAAATAGGGGGCAGATTTCGGGAGGGTAAAGATCAGATCTGTTGGCTATTTTTGTACAGCAAGTATACAGTCCTAAAAAGTGAGAAAAATCAGACTTGAAAGTGCCCAAAACTTAGTGCCCTACCAGGTCAAAGACAGACCTGTTGGGCAGATTGTTACACAGGTTGGGAGCTTCTTTTCAGGCTTGAGATTGGTGTGTTAGAGGCAGTTTTCTTTTGCTCAGATCAAATCCGTTTTGGTAGTAGTGGGCAGCCATGTCAATGGCGGGATTGAGGGTGGAGGATAGGCTATCAGGTGCTAGCAGCTGGTCTCCTTGGAAGGCCAAAATTGTTTTGATATTGGAGGAACTAGAGTTATGGAACATTGTATCTGCCCCAGTGGTTCTTCCACCTGTTACTGCTCCTTTGTTGGTGGCAGAGTTCAGGAAGAGGAATATCAAGGAAAAGAAAACTATCCTTGATGCGGTTAAAGACCATATCATACCTCATGTGTCTGGTAAGGTGTTTGCTTATGAGATGTGGGACTCATTATGCAAACTTTACCAGAGCTCTAATCGGCACTGATTGATGGTGCTTTAGGAGAAGTTGAGGAGCATCAAAATGATCAAAGCTGATTCGGTTACTTCATACCTCTCGAGATTCACTCAGACTCACGATGAGTTGGCGGCTCTTGGAGAGAGTGAATCCCACGGTTTTGGTGAGGACAACCTTAAATGGCTTCTCCAAACCATGGGAGAATTTTGTGCGAGGCATTGTGGCCAAAGAGACTATGCCCAGTTGCGAGAGGCTCCGGGATGATTTCGTGCAGGAGGAGTTGAGGCATGGCTCCATATCTACTAGTCACAGCAGGGTGTGGAGTTGGTGATGAGGGTGATTTTTCTCTTTTTGCAAAGGGAAAGAAGAAGACAGGACAAGGTCCCAAAGGAGGGGCCAAGCAGTAGCAACCGAGAGGAGAAGAGCAGAAGAAGGACATGAGCAAAGTGAAATGCTTTGCTTGTGGCGAGATGGGGCACTATGTTGGACAATGTCCCAAGAAGAAGAAGAACCAGGGCGACACTGCAGCAACAACAAAGGAGGAGGAGTTCATTGCTCAGCTTGAGAGGAAGTGTGTTTTCTTAGCTTGTTGTTTGACAATTGAGACACCATCCAGTAGTTGGTGCGTAGACAGAGCTAAGGAGGTCCTGCAAATTCAGAGTGTTGCAACTCAGGGGACTCGGACTTAGTTATCGAGTACACTGTATTCAGGGATGACTGATCCAACCATTACAGCTTTAGTTTCAAAGTTGTCGAGTATACAGACAGTTGGTGCAGGGGTTTTAGGGTCACAGACTACTGATAGGAGATCTGTGCACGAGACTCAGAGACATCAAGAGACTACTTAGCCAGAGGTTACTTCAGGGAAGAGGAAACTGAGATGGTTTCAGGAGACCCTGAAGGAGGCAAAGGAGTATGTTGGAAAGCCTCAGAGGTTGATGAGAGAGAGCAGAGCGCCAGAGAGGTTTGGGTCCCACTTGTCTATGGAGACAAGCAGATCAGAGTCATAGGCCACTTTTGATGATCAAGTTACAACCATACTCACCGAATCTTTGCCAGCAGGCAAGGATGTCCACTTCAGAGACAAGATTGGAGGGACGAGTGAAACTTTCCTCAGTAAGAGGGAGTGTTGAGATTTGGGTACCTTGGAAAGTGGTCCCCTTGTGTTTGTGAGTCTCTAAACACAAAGGGGGGAAAGTATTACCCTCACACTTTATGTTCTAATTTCACATTGACTTTATTCACTTAAGTCATAAAGTGAAATTAGTCACTTAAGTCTAAAGTGACATTTAATTCACTTGAGTAAAGTGAATTAGAGAACATAAAGCAAACTATGGAAACTTATGTCAAAGTGAGTTTCCAAATGAGATTTATGAGAAGTGATCTCATCTGTCGATTAGACTTGGGCTAGATGCGATCTAGGCCCTTGATCTTTTAGGTTTGGCCTAAGAGAAGCTAAAGGAGCCAAGAGGGTAAAGAGAGGCTCATATTGTTCACTTGATCACTTGAGAGAATTGGGTGAGAAGAAGAGAAGTGAGGAGAGAGGGCTCGAAGGAGAAAACTTGGGCGCACTTGTTCATGGAGGGCGCAGGCTAGTTTGGAGAGCCTTTCATGGAGGTTGTGAGTGTGAGCTAGATGGAGGGCGCACCTTGAGAGTAGGGGCGCAAATCTAGAAGGAGGCACATCTTCATGAAGCTTGGGCACATCTTGTGAAGGGAGGCGCAAGGCTTGAGGCAAGGCTTGTAGAGGGCACACCAAGGTTGTGAGAAGGCAATCTTGGTAGAAGAGGTTCTTTGTGTGTAAGGGGTGCACCCAATGAGAGGGGGCGCAAGTGTTGAGGTTTGAGACATGTAGAGTTCACCAAAGTGAAGGGCGGCGCACTTGCTCAAGGGCTTCATCAAAGGTCACAAGGCATCTTCAAGGGAGGCACATTCTACAAGTGGGTAAGCACAAGTTTTGAGGAACTCCATTACAAGCTTGAGGATAACCTTGGATTGTATCAGGTTCCTTGTGTATTTACTTGTTGTAGCATTTGCTTTGAGATCTCCATATATATATCATATCTCTCTTACTGGTTTTCCGCATGGGGGTTTTCCCAGGGTCATGTTGACCAAAAACACTTGTGTACATTTGTCATGGTTTGCTTATTACTTGCAACTGTAGGAGTTGTTAAGATCCTAAGAGGGTATTTGATGTTTTGAGCTATATGCATGTGCTAACTTTTATGGCAGCCTTAACCATATTTTAACCCATGCAAAGAGAGCCTCAAAAGGGCATCAAATCACAAGACTAAAGGCAGATTTTCAGGGCAGAATTATCAGACTTAGTGGCTGTCCCAAAACAGTGAGTAAAACAGTTTGGTAAACCTTGATTTTAGTGTCCAATAGCAGGTCAAAGACATACCTGTGTTGGCAACCTTTTAGTACCTTGAAAATCTACACACCATAAAGTGTAGCGCTCTCTTGCTCATGTTATTTCTCTCACTAGGGTTTCACTTATCTCTCTTCTAGCCTTATGCTGTACTAGTGTTAATTGGTTTTTTCGCTTATTGCAGAAATTTTCTGTTTGGTTCCATTCTATCCTCTCTCTATTGTGAATCTCAACACGGCATCAGAGTAGGTGTGAACGTCCCTTACTCAAATCAGCAGCTGATCTGAGGCTATTTGGCTGGTGGCATCACTGAGTTTCTGTCACTGCAAAACCCAGGTTTCAAATCATCTTTTTTACTCAATTCAGCAGCTAATCTGAGGCTACTTGGCTGCTGGCATCACTGAGTTTCTGATAATGAGGAACCAGGGTTTCAGATAATCTTTTTAACTCAATTCAACAACGGATCCAAGGCTATTTGGCTGGTGGCATCACTAAGTTTTCACGACTGGAACCAGGGTTTCAGACCATCTTTTGTTGATGTTTTAGTAGCATCGGACAGGTACTCCCACAAGAGTTAATGTGTCTAGACTCTAACGTGTGGGAGACATTAATACTCCTATGAACCTTGAGAAATTCACTTTATAAGTTAATTATTTAAGTGAATGTCTTATTATCATAAAGTGAGTTTAATTTAATTAAATGCTAAGGTTTCTGGCATTACTAATAAAATTAAATCCTAGCCATCGATCTCAAGTGACCGTGAGATTAGATCTCAGCCGTTGATCACTTTGGAGATCTAGGATTTTGGATTTAGGGTAAACTGAAGGTTATAAAAGGCAGCCTAAGTGAGAGGAGTAGACACACACAGAGTGAGAGAGTGAGATCTCATTGATTGGGTGAAGGACCTTCATCCAAGTGTGCAGGGCAGGGTTCGAGGAAAGGAGCAAAAGGGCAGCAAGGGAGATAGCAGCCAATCAGCAAGATCGAAGGACTGATCTTGAGGTTTGTAAGGCTTGGGTATTTGTTGTTTTGTATTATTCCTCAGGAGGGCCATTATCCCAAGACGGGAGACCCAATTTATATTAATAAATATCTCAAAGTATTGGTTTTCCCTTCGGGATTTTTCTAGGGGTTTTTACCTAGAAAGTTTCATGTGCAATGTCATTGGTTTCTAGTTTTTGCTTCCGTTGTAATGTTTCGTTAATAACTCAGTTGTGCTTTTATTCAATAGCGTGATCTTTGAATAGGAACCAGGTTGCACAAAGATGTGATTTGCAGTGTAGGAAAAATTTTATTTATTTGTTGCACGCTGCAAGGTAAAGATAAAACTCAAAATGGGGGGGGGCATTGTACAACCGTCGTACAACAGTTGTATAGCCGTCGTACTATAGTATGGCACGAGTTGCTGAAGGTTCGATTGGCGGCTAAAATCGAGTTGAATCCACATGGAATTGTGGGAGACAGTCTGCGGGCGCTAAGTGAGTGTATAGTCTATGGGTGTGCATAAATAGCAGCAGCCAGCAAGTGGTTGTGAGTGTTGAGAGCAGTTGGCAGTGGTTGATCGAGCTACGGAGAGGGAAGTCGTCAGTGTTGGATCGTGAGTTGGGAGCATGGGAACAGGCTGTGTGGTGTGGTCGAGCTGCAGCAAGGGAGCCGCCAGTAGTGTGAGAGTTGACGAGTAGGCAGCGTAAGGTGCAGCTGAAGGCAGAGGATTCGCTAGCCAAGAGAAGGCGCAGACAGTCGCCGACCAAGCAGAGGGTGCAGCAGGCCGTAATGGTAGTCGCCCACCAGGAGAAGGCACGAACAACCGCTAGCAACAGGTGGTTGTTGCAATAGTAGCCAGTAGGGTCGCCAGGTCATCCGCCATGCAGGATAGCATGGAAACAGGGCCGTACACCGAAGAGGATAGCGGGCAAGCTATCGAGAAGCTGCTGAAAATAGTCGGGCAGACTTGGGAAAACCTAGGAAGTCGTCAGGAATCCCAGAAAGGGCTCAGGCAACCCATACAAGTACCCGAGTAGCAGCAAAGGGCTACAGGTAGCTTCGGGGAGGTGTCCAAGCAGCGGGTCCAGGCAACCAAAGATCATCTTTAGTTTTTGTGCCTGAAGGACTAGGCACATATTTTCAGCAGATTGTGTTCCCGAGTATAGATCAAATCTTAGAGATGGCAGCAACTGATCTAAAGTACGAGGACCAGTTTGAGGGTGCCTCTTACTTTCTTCCATGTAAAGCAAGGATCATGTTTCTCTTGACGGAGAATGGACTATGGAGTCATGCAAATACCACAGTGACCACGGCAACAGATCCTATAGAGATGGCCAAGCATGAGGCAAGGGAGGCCAAGGCAATGTGGACGATCTTAGATTTGATGAGGGGTCATCTTGTACCTCACCTATCTAAGAAAAAGTCAACCAATGCAATGTTCTCAAATTTGACAAATCTGTTTTAGAGTAGTAATGAGAACCATAAGATGGTATTGAGGGACTGACTCTGGAACACCAAGATGTCCAAGACTGATTCAGTGACCAGTTATCTCATCGGGATCACTCATGTTCGTGATCAGCTAGGGGCAGTCAGAGTGACAGTGACAGATGTGGAGTTAGTGAGGGTGGCCTTGAATGGTTTCACCAAGCCTTGGACTTCGTTCATTGAAGGCATTTGTGCTCGAGAGAAGCTTCCGAGCTTCGCCTGATTGTGGGATGATTACATCCAAGAGGAGACTTGTCAAGAGGCTCTAGGAGGCCCACGGGAGGATGGTGATGAGGAGAACCTTGCACTTTCTAGTCAGTCAAAGAAGGGCAAGGGGAAGGTTAGGAAGAACGCAAGTGGAGATTCATCTTCACAAGATGGCACAGGGAAGGACCTAAGTAAGGTCAAGTGTTTTAATTGTCATGAGAAGGGGCACTATGCTTCACAATGTCTGAAGAGGAATAAGGGTGGAAACAAAATGCAACCAAAAGTAGTTGCATCGGCAAAGACTCAGGCAGATGAGTTTGCCAAAAAGATTGAGAAGGAATTCTTACTTGTTTCCCATCTTCCCTCAAGCACCATCTCAGTTGGTGCGTGGCTGCAAGATAGCGGAGCCACATGTCATATGATAGGAGCATGGGAGTTGCTCGAGAGCTTCACAGAGTCAGACTCAGACATGCATGTGGAACTTAGTGTAAGCACCAAGCATGCAACAAAGGGAACTGGGACAGTGCCATTCCAGATGGAGTCTGGAGGCATGTTAAGAGTGATGAATGTGCTATGGGTGCTAGAACTCAAGAGAAGTGTGCTCTCAGTCTCAACGATTGCAAAGAAGGGATTTGAGGTAGCATTCCAGGATGGACAGGCATTGATCAAGCCCAGAGGAACTAGCTTAGACACAACAGTGGTTCTTGGAGTTAGAGAGAGCAACTTGTATAGGCTAAAGGGTTGGCCTATACAAGTAATGGAACGTAGTAGAGTGGCAGAGAACAAGGAGCAAGTAGCTCCAAAGGTTGAGCAGGTCAAAGGGAGTCAACCTTCAAGTTCAAGTGGGAAGGAGTAGCCTTCCAAGTCTGTCAAGAAGGAGTCATGGTACGAGATGGCCATGCAGGATGCTCAGGAGCAGGAGGCTTCTAAGAACATGTTCAAAGGCAACAAGTCTTCAATGAAGGGTCTGAACGAGATGGCATCGATAGCTTTTGGTTCAAAGGGAGCAACCGATCAAGGGGATTGGAGAGAAGCCATGGTAACAGATCTGGTAACGAAGACAAAGCCACCTCCAAGTGGTGGAAGTACCTTCCTTCCTAAGAAGGAGTGTTGATATTTTAGTAGCATCAGACAAGTACTCCCACATGAGTTAGTGTGTCTAACATGTGGGAGACATTAATACTCCTATGAACCTTAGGAAATTCACTTTATAAGTTAATTCTTTAAGTGAATGCCTTATTATAATAAAGTGAGTTTAATTTAATTAAATGCTAAGGTTTCTAGCATTAGTAATAAAATTAAATCCTAGCCATAGATCACTAAGTTTCTCTGATCACATTAGTAATAAAATTAAATCCTAGCCATCGATCTCAAGTGAACGCGAGATTAGATCTCAATTGTTGATCACTTTGGAGATCTAGGGTTTTGGATTTAGGGTAAACTGAAGGTTACAAAAGGAAGACTAACTGAGAGGAGTAGACACACACAGAGTGAGAGAGTTCGATCTCATTGATTGGCTGAAGGATTTTCATCTAAGTGTGCAAGGCAGGGTTCGAGGAAAGGAGAAAAGGGGCAGCAAGGGAGATAGCAGCCAACCATCAAGATCGTAAGATTGGTCATGAGGTTTGTAAGGCTTGGCTATTTAGTGTTTTGTATTATTCCTCAGGTGGGCCACTACACAGGACGGGAACCCAGATTTATAATAATAAACATCTCACAGTATTGGTTTTCCCTTGGGGTTTTTTGAGGGGTTTTACCTAGAAAATTTCAAGTGCAAAGTGTTTGGTTTCCAATTTTTGCTTCCGTTGTAATGTTTCGTTAATTTTCAAGTGCTATGTTAGGAGAATTCAACATCTTTATAATCAATTCAGTTGTCGATCTGAGACCATTTCATTGATGGCATCAATGAGCTTTTGTGATTGCAGAATCAGGGTTGCTAATCATCTTTTATTACTCAATCCAACTGGTGATCCAAGTCTATTTGGATGGTGAGATCACTAAGTTTCTGTGACTACAGAATCAGGGTTTTAGATCATCCTTTTTTACTCAATTCAGGCTTCAGCAGCTGATCAAAGGCTATTTGGCTAGTGGCATCACTCAGTTTCTATGACTGCAGAACCAGGGTTTCAGATCATCTTTTTAACTCTATTTAGGAACTGATCAGAGGCTATTTGGCTGGTGGCATCACTACAGTTTTGTTACTGTGGAACCAAAGTTTCAGAGCATCTTCTTTTGCTCAATTCAGCAGCTGATCCAAGGCTATTTGGTTGGTGAGAGTCCCAGTGTTTTAAAAACCGGTGAACCGGAACCGAAACCTGCCCGTTTGATCGTCGACCGGTTCAAACCGGCCAATAAACCGAATCGGTCGGCCGGTTTATGACCAAACCGGTCATAAACCGGCTGGTTTGTCCCTAAAACCTAAAACCTAAGTAACAGAAAAGTACTTGGCTTATGTTTTCTCATGCAAGTTGGAGTTGTAAGGTGTTTTGGTGTGCAACTAAGGGTTATTTTGCCTTACTACTGCTATTTAAAGAGGTCCCCACCCCCTCCATTTCACCCACCCTAGTAATTAATGGTAATGTTAAATTATTAAAGTAAAAGGATGAAAATGAAACCTTTTACTTAAATTTTTAACATTACCATTAATTGTTTCAATATGTTTGAGAGTGGTTCCAACTTCATTGGACTTCATATGGGGAAAGTAGAATTTTAGGTCCCATTCAAAATTCAACAGAGTTAATAGTTTTCAAGATTTCAAGATTGGCAAGATTGCATTGTTTCCATTGGATTCTATCATGTATGAGGGTATGGAACTGACATTTAATCAAGAGAACCAAGCCCTTTATGTACCTCAATGTTGGTGGCATTGATTGTTGAACTCTTTTGTCACAACCCCAGT
>JZKD02S1655223.1:2258195-2272299 GCA_000966675.3 Picea glauca
AAGCCCTTTATGTACCTCGATGTTGGTGGCATTGATTGTTGAACTCTTTTGTCACGACCCCAGTAAAAATGTACCCTTCACTCAAGTATAAACTCTTCTGTTGAACTCTTCTCTTCGTCGTCGTGTCAAGTGACTTAGTGGTGTATGTGCACACCAACCTCTGTCTTATATACAGGCAGAGAGAAGAGTGGTTGAAGGGAAAGACAAATATGTGGGATGTGTTTCTTCATGATATGGGTTTGAACAACAGTGTTGAGTTGGCATTAGCCAACTTGGATCTTAATGAACTAGTGCTAGAGTCGGTCACTTTTGATGATGGTGATCCTCTTGAGGGGTCATCCTCCATATCAACAAATGCACAGATTGCATTGGATATAGGGGAGGAGGAGGAGGATGGAGGAGAGAGCAGTGGTAGTGATGCTAATCTTGATGATTATGACATGAAGGACTCTAGAATCTAGAATCTAGAATCTAGACGGTTGATGCTCGAATGATTAATCATTGATGAACTATGTAGTATGGATGCCATTTCTATCTATATTGATGTACAAATATGCATGTTTTCATATATTCTGCAGCTAATTTGTCTTTCTACATATTTTTTTGAATCTAAATGCAATATATATAAAAAATTATATACATACATACATACATATATATATATATATAACAGACGCTTCTCGGACACTTCGCTTCCGAGGATTTTTGGAAAATGACGCTTTCGACGCTCCCGCTTCTGGCAACACTAGTTCCAACAAAAACAATAGTGTGGGCAACAAGAACAATATTGTGGGTTCATTATATTCAATGGAACCTTTCTTTGTTAATCTTGCAGTATACATTGTCAAATTTGTTGATGTTTACATGATTATCAAATCTTGATAGTTGTTACCTTATGATTAATAACAAGATTCACTTTCATACATCAGTTATCATAGAATAACTATACACTGAAAATATCAACTATAACAATGCAACAGAAATAACAAGATCTAGAAATATTAACCATGCACAGTAGACACAAGAACAAAAGAGTTTATCCTGGGAAACCCAACCTTGGGAGAAAACCCACCAACCTTTCTATAGAAGAATCCAATCCAAGATATTACCAGTACATTACCATCAATAGCCCAAATACCATACAGAGAAGATTCTCCCCAAGGCTAGCATCACCAAGACCTAGCGCCTCAATAAGATGACCAAGATAACCAAGCAAGAGCTTCTCTAAGTGTGGCACACCCTCCAACATAACCAGTAACCCAGAAATAGCGAAACTGCCAAAACTACAGTTGCACCTACCTTGTGCACAATGCAGAAGGAGACATCTAACTATCAAAATGAAATGAGCTAGTCCTGTATTTATATTGATCTGGGCCCTAGTCTGGGGTCGACTTCTTATTTCTAGGTCTTCAATTTTATTATTATTTTTCATGTGGGGCCGATTTCTCTTCCTGGGTCTTCAACTTCTTCCTGGGGCTTCTGTAATGGTGTAGATGGATCTTCTTGTACTTTCTTGTGGAGAATGACTACCCGAAGTTGCAAATCTCCAACACTCCCTATCAACGAGGGAGGCATTCTTCATACTTGGATTTCTTCTGTCATAGAAAGGCTGTCTTCATGAGCCATGTTGATGTGCCATCTTCGCACATGCATTCCATCCCAAAATATGCATGTGATAGCATCTCGAGTCCATCCACTCCTTCACAGAAGAAGGACTACACCTAGGCTACTCACCACTAGCAGAGCCCCGTGAGTGAATGAATCATTACCCTTGGTAATATCAACACTAGCATAGCCCCGTGCAAGACCAATCTAGGATAATGTCTGCATGATGCTTATCTAGGCCAGTCACCACTAGAAAAACCTCGTGGATGAGTGAATCATTCTCCTTTGGTCATATCAACACTAGCATAACCCTGTGAATGACCAATCTAGGAAGAATGTCTACCCAAACCTGGAGAACATCAACATATCTAGGCCATTCACCACTAGCAAAGCCCCGTGAGTGAATGAATCATTCTCCCTTGGTCATATCAGCACTAGTATAGCCCCGTGCATGACCAATCTGGGAGAACGTCTGCACGATGTTGAAACATCAACGTTCATCACTAGCCAAATTAGCATGGTTAATCCTGTGTATCATCCTCCTCAGCCAAATCAACATGGCCACTCTAGGAGCATATTTGCAATCTACTCATCTATGGATAAGTACTGGAGCTTCACTGCTCCCTTTTGTACCATGCCTCAGATGAAGTCCTACAAGAAGCTTCTAAAGTTGCACCACTTCACGACTTACGACACTGGTTGTGACATACTCCGCCTCTGTTATAATGAGTGCTACAAAAGTCTTCTTCCAACTTATCCCGTAAATCGTAACTGATTCCAAGCTGAAGCAACACCCTAAGGTGCTCAATCTGTCTACTGCATTCCCTGCTCAATCGGAATCTGTATATCTCTGCAACCTCACTTCATCACCCGAGACAAATCATATACAATTGTACAATTCTTCGCTGCCACCCACTGGAACTACCTTGGCTTCAGCCAAATATTGGCTCTGGGTGCTCACTGCAAAGCAAATATCTGGCATGGCATTAACCAGGTACATCAAGGATCCAATCTACTATAGATCTCATCTGGTCTCATCGCACCTCTAATCCCAAGAGTATATCCAGCTAGGATCCTCCATCTCGAACTCTAAGGCCAACTCTCTTTGTCACCGGAGTAAGTCCTGTTGTTCAGTCTACCTCACTGGCTGCTCCTTTTGTGACTGAGACAAAATCCATACCCAATCCTCCTGACGGGCTGCCTCCTCTGTCACTGTAGCAAGATCCCACCTGGATCTAGGGAGGGAACTCCCTCTGAATAATCGACTCTCTCTTGAGCCAAATGACTCTCTCTGAGATCAGGCTCAATCTGTACATTCTTGGTTAAAACCAAGCTCATCAAGTATACATTGATCCTAGAGTAACGTGCTCCCTCTGAAACATGACTCCCTCTGAGTCTATACAATCTCTGGAGCCATCTGCTCCCTCTGCATCTTCTGAAGTCTTATCTCCAATGAATTGTCCTGGGACGTTTCTCCTCCCTACTAGATCCTGAGGGTTGACTCCCTCTGAACTAGTACTAGATGGGGTCGTCTACCTCACCACTGGTGAGCCACCTGCTCCTCCTCATCAATCTCCATATGCAATACTCTGTATCCCACAAAAGTATCCTTCTTTTTGGAAGGTTCTAACTTCGTCTTCTTTACCTTCGGTATATGGATGTATACAGTCATGTACACAACTCTATGTCTGGATACTCTGCTCCATGTCTCAAACTGGAGACCATCTAATCTGTTGCTTCCTGCAACCATCATTATAGCTCCCTCTCAGAGCTATCACATGTGACCAATCATTCCTCCGTGGTAACCTGCCCGAAACAAAACAAGAACAAAAGACAAGAGAAACACTTTTCAAGTGTTGTGACCTCCATAGTAACCTACCCGAGACAAAGACAACAACCAAGAACATCTCCTAGAAGTGATCAATTTCATCTTGAAAATAAGTGCATCATTAGTACTAAACAGTGAACATTTACACAATGATCATTGTACTAACAATATTCAAAACATTTGATAGCAAAAGTACCCAGCAGTTTAAGAACTCTAAAGATTGTTGTCCCGGTTACAATATTTATTTAAGATGCAGCCATATAAAGATATCAAACCTGATATGCAAACCTGGATTCTTAATTACTAGGGAGGGTGCTTGGACAAGGGATCCAATGACCTAGTACTAGGTGGGGTCATCTACCTCACCACTGGTGAGCCACCTGATCCAATGATCCCTTTGGGTCATTGCTTGGACAAGGTCCCTTGTACATCCCTTGCAAACACCCCCATACTCTACTAAATGATATAACTTGGAAACATATATAAGTGCATACCTCTAAAATTTGTAGCACCATCCATCTTGTCTTCTAATCTCAAGGTTTGTGCAACTGGTAACTGGCAACTACAACTGGCGACTAGCAACTGTAACTGGAAACTGCAACTGCAACTTGCAACTAGCAACTGCACAGTAGCAATATTTCAACTAGCTCTGATACCATGTTGATGTTTACTTGATTCTCAGATCTTGATAGTTATTACCTTATGATTAACAACAAGATTCACTTCCATACATCAATTATCATAGAATAACTATACACTGAAAATCTTAACTATAACAATGCAGTAGAAATAACAAGATCTAGAAATATTAACCATGCACAATAGACACAAGAACACAAGAGTTTATCCGGGGAAACCCAACATTGGGAGAAAACCCGACAACCTTTCTATAGAAGAATTCAATCCAAGATATTACCAGTACATCATGATCAATAGCCAAAATACCATACAAAGAAGATCCTCCTTAAGGCTAGCATCACCAAGACCTAGCGCCTCAATAAGATGACCAAGATAACCAAGAAAGAGCTTCTCCAAATGTGGCACACCCTCCAAGATAACCAGTAACCCAAAAATAGCGAAACTGTCGAAACTACAGTTGCAACTTCTTGTGTGCACTGCAGAAGGAGTTGTCTGACTATCAAAATGAAATGAGCCATTCCTGTATTTATACTGATCTGGGCGCTAGTTTGGGGCCAACTTCTTATTTTTGGGTCTTCAATTTTATTATTATTTTTCCTATGGGGTCGACTTCTCTTCCAGGGTCTTCAACTTCTTCCTGGGGCTTTTGTAATGGTGTAGATGGGTTTTCTTGTACTTTCTTGTGGAGAATGACTACCCGAAGTTGCAAATCTCCAACAAAATTTTCAACTATGGAAATTCAATGCATTCAATTTCAGATCTGAAAATTACTTCCAAGAGACCTCAAACAATAAACTAGGTTGTTATCACTGAATAATTTTACATTGAATGTATGACAGAAAATTACAGTGGAAACATAAAGATCAGAGAGAAATCATCCATGCACATGAGACACAAAAATTTATGTTTTGTATTTCTTAGGACAACAACAATCCTCTCAGCAAATTTACAAATTCAACAAAATGCCAAAAATATTCCAACTTGCAAACCTGGTACAAACCCTAGCTGGTTGAAACATGTACAGCCTGCTGACACCAGTCGTACGACTATTGTACAACCTGTTGGCGTCAGCGGTACAGCTATTGTATGGTCTACTGACATCAATCGTACTAACTGTACGACATGTCCGTACCACACATGCGGTTGTCCTCTCTTGGTAGGAAAATCAGAAAATAGAATGTCCAGAAACCCTAGGCCGGATTTGCCAAAGTGAAGAATTTCCTTGCTGAAATTTTGCCTCCCAATCTCCTTGACACAAGTGCTTACTCACTTATGCCAACTCCATAATGGCAGAACGAGATGTCACAATGTCTCATCACATTGCCTCTCCTTTTATAGGCGTCCAAAGTGAGTTTAGAAGCCCTTAACTTACTTTAAGGAGCCCTACACTACTCAACATTAAATTAGACTTGTTTATTCCTCCATGTGGGTGTGAAGCCCCAACACAAGTCCCCACTCCAAAAAAAAGGGTTTTCACCAAAATGAAAATGCAATGAGAGTGCCAACAAGGATTCCCACATGCTCAACACCAAGGCCAATGTGGGAATACCTCTCGATGCTACAAAAACATCAAAACTCCCTCTTAGTGAGAGAGGTATTCCATCCACCATCACCAAGAAGTAGATTTGTCTCCCACACTGGAAGTGGCTCTCCCTCTGATACTGGATCTGCTACCACAATTGCTCCCACTGAATGACATGGACCCTTCTTGGAAGACACCTTGCTCCAAGAAGCCTCCTACTTATGAGCATCCTGCCTAGCTTCCTCAACCCATGACACCTTCCTAACAGTGTTGTTAGACTCCTCTCTCCCACCTGCACCTCAAGGTTAACTTCCTCTGGACGACTGACTCTCCCTCTGAAATCTAATTTCCTCTTGACATACTTGGAAGGCTACTCCTTCCCACCGGATCCTAAAGGTTGACTTCCTCTAAAGTCTGACTCCCTCTGAGTCTGCACAACCTTCGAAGCTACCTGCTCCTTGTCCTCTGTCACTCTATTGTTGCTCGTCATCGCTCGCATAGGTTGGCCCCATTAACCTATACAAGTTGCTCTCTCTAACTCTAAGAACCATTGTTGTGTCTGAGCTAGATCCTATGGGCATGAACAACACCTATCCATCTTAGAATAAAACCGCATAGCCCTTCTCCTCAATCGTTGAGACTGAGAGCACAATCTTCCTGAGTTTTGGCACCCATAGCACATTTGTCACTCTCAACACATCTCCTGACTCCATCCGGAATGACACTGTTCCAGATCCCTGCACTTCATGCTTGGTCCCCATACCAAGTTCCACATACATATCTGAGTCAGACTATGTGAAGCTCTCAAACAACTCCCGTGCTCCAATCATATATGTGGCTCCACTATCCACAAACAAAGTCCCACTACCAGAAACTGCACCAGAAAGGGCGAAGACTAATAAGAGCTACCTCTGAAGCCTGTCTGCAACCTCATCCACCTATGTTGATAATTCTTGTTGCTTCCTACTCCCTTTCTTCCGTCGTGGACACTGTGAAGCATAATGGCCATGCTCATGGCAAGCAAAACACTTGACCTTACTAAGGTCCTTCTTCCTCTACTCTGGAGATGCCTCTCTCCCTGTGGCCTTCCAGGAACCATTTCCTCTACCCTTCCTAGCATGAGCAACTAGGGCCAGGTTCTCATCATCACTACCTCTCTGCTTGGCATTCCTGGACTCTATCTGAGCCTCCTCTTGTATGCAATTAGTCCACAGTCTATCAAATGGTGGCAACTTCTCCCATGCGCAAATCCCCTACACAAATGGTTCCCAAGACCCGAGAAAACCATTCCATGCCACATTCACCAACTCTGTGTCATCAACTGCCTCACCAATGGCTACAAGCTAATCACGAATCTGAGTGATCCTCTTGAGGTAGCTAACAACTGTATCTACACCGGACATATCAATAGATCAAAGCTGGTGCCTCAAAATCAACTTTCGGTTCGAATTTCCACTTTGGTACAATCCCACCAAAGCCTCATACATCTCCTTGGCTGTCTTCTTCTCGGAAATATTAGGAATCAAGTGATCCTTCACAGAATCCAACAACATCTCTTGGCCTTCACTTCCCTCTTATGGGCTGCCAATTCCTGTGCATCCTTTGGATATGGAACCACCATCTCAGCATACTCCTTGAAATCATTCTCTTCCAAGAGCAAAAGGATCCTAGCCTTCCAGGCTCGGAAATTAGTGACCCCCTCCAACCTATCCCCCACTCTAAGAGTGCTCACCATTGTGACCTACCCAGAACAAAAAAAAAATGCAGCAACAAAAATCCGTAGCCACTTGTGTCTCAAGAGATGACCCTTTCTCTCTCTAGAGCCTATGCTCTGATACCATGTCAAATTTTCAACTAGGGCAATTCAATGCATTCAATTTCAGATCTGAAAATTACTTACAAATGACCTCAAATACTAAACTAGGTAATTATCATTGAATAATTTTACACTGAAATTATGATAGAAAAAATTATAGCGGAAACATAAAGATCAAAGAGAAATCATCCATGCACATGAGACACAAATTTATGTTCTGTAAAATTTCTGATTGAGAATTTTTTAGGACAACAACAGTCCTCCCGGCAAATTTACAATTTCAGTAAAATCCCAAAAATCTTCCAACTTGCAAACCTGGTACAAACCCTAGTTGGTTGAAACCTGTACAGCATGCTGACGTTAGTCATACAACTGTTGTATGACCTATTGACATCAATCGTACGAACTGTACGAACTGCTTATGCCAGTAGTACAGACTGTTGACGTCACTCGTACGGGTTGTATGGCATGTCCATACCACACGGGCGGTTGTCCTCTCTTGGCAGTAAAATAAAAAAACAAAATGTCTAGAAACCCTAGGCCAGATTTGCCAAAGTGAAGAATTTCCTTGTTGAAATTTTGCCTCCCAATCTCCCAGGCACAAGTGCTTACTCACTTATGCCAACTCCAAAATGTCACAATGTGATGTCACAATGTCTCCTCACATTATCTCTCCTTTCATAGGAGTCCAAAGTGAGTTTACAAGCCCTTAACTTACTTTAAGGAGCCCTCCACTAAACTCAACATTAAATTAGACTTGTTTATTCCTCCATGTGAGTGTGAAGCCCCAACATGTGGTTGTGAACCCCCAACACAAGCCCCCACTCCAAACAAAAAGGGTCTTCACCTAAATGAAAATGTAATGTGAGTACCAACGACGATTCCCACATGCCCGACACCAAGGCCAATGTGGGAATACCTCTCAATGCTACAAAAACATCAACACACATGGCCTTTGAAATCAATGTGTCTTGCCCCTAAACCAAAATCAAGCAGGGGAAATGGTATTTGTCCTCTTTGGAAGTATGTAAAAGACTTGTAGATATGGCTCTCAAGAATGTGAGTGTATTCATTGTAAAGTCCTACAAGGGCTCTTACACAAAAGTGAAGTCACATTCGTTGCATTAAGGGGAAAATGGTGTTGATGGTTGTGAAAAATGAAGCCTAACACATGAAGGGGATCTATATGGAAAGGACCATAACTATTCTCAAGAGCTCAAAAATAGGTGCACCCAACTTGACATCCATACTCCTTCCATAATCAAACCAAGGACTATTTAAGAAGTTAGCAAGAGAAAAACAGTGCGATAAGAACCCTCAAAAGCTCAAAGCCTAGCTCAAGATAACAAACTGGTAAAAATGATGAATTCTAAAGGAAAGGAAGAAGCTAGGACAAGTGACAAGGGAAATTTATGCTCGTGGAATCCCCTTTAACGTGGTTCGGTCTCCTTATTGAAAATATTTGGTGAGGGAAATTAACATTGCCCCTCTAGGTTTCAAGTGCTCAAACTACAAAAAACCCAATCTGTGCTCTTACAAAGGGGAGACAACTTTGTGAGGATGTCTTCCTTCCAATTTGTCCTTCATGGGATTGCTTGGGAGCTTCTATATTTCAGATGGGTGGATAGATATAAGGGATAGGCCATTAGTCAATGTCAATGTCTCTTCACCAAAAGGCAATATGTTTTTGAAGGCCAAAGATTGTCTAGGTTAGATAAAAGATGGTCACTTTATTGCAGATATTTTACTTAATGCTATTGAGCAAGTAGGCTCCTTCAATACGGTGCACATTTTCACAAATAATGCACCAATTTGCAAAATCACAAGCTTGATTGTTGAAAGTAAGTAACATATTTTGGACTCCATGCATAGTCCCTGATTTAAGCCTAATTCTGGATGAATTTGAGGTTAAAATACCATTGATTAAGGAGCTAAGAGGGGAGACTAGAGTATTATAAAACTCATCACCAACCTTCACTAATATTGACTTCTTGTGTAAGTTTACAACACTAGCATTTGAGCTTCTTTGGAATGCAGATATTGGCAATCCTCTCTTAGGAGAGTTTCTGATGGCATGGTTACCATGATTGCGAAAATCATGGAAATCATTTCACAAGAGGCTCCTATGCTTTTCTTTGTTGATGCAGATTTTATGGATGTTGTTTGGGAAATCCTTCTTGATAGGTGGAATTAATTCAATACTCCATGGCACACAGCCCATGTTTTGAATTTTGTATTTTATGATGATGACCTCATTGCTCAAAGCAATGGGAAGAGGAAGGTCCCACATAAGGATAGGGAGGTAGCCAGTAGAGTGAAGAAAGCTTTCTTGAGATTATTTCCAACTTCTCTACAAGCTGAGGTGAAGGAAGAGGTTGCAAATTTTGTTGTTGATATGGGAAAATTTTCAAACATACCAACCTTGTATGAGAGGACCATGAATCATGGTGCATTTGCAATGAAGGAAATGGCCTACATTTTTACACACTTGCCACTCTTTTTCTTTCACAAGTTGCATGCTCTTCATATACAAAGAGGCATTGGAGCACCTATGGTTTATATCACTCTGTGAAACACAAAAGGTTAGGATCGCAAAAGGCAAATGATCTTGTCTTTATGCATTTGAACCTTCACCTTGAATCTTGTAGGAGTGATAATTATACAAGTGGGCCTTCATAAAGATTGGAATGCAGATCATAAATCTCTTGACTTGGACCTCTCTATTTTTGCTTTATATGTTCTTGAACTTCTTCCATTCCACGATCTACAACTGAATGTGAGTCTTGTTCGCCTCTTCTTGGACTAGATGATGATGAAGTTGATCAATTTGAGAGCTAAGTATAGGTCATATTGTATTTTGGCACATATAGCCTAATGTAATCATTTATGGGAGTTAATATATACATGAGTTTTATATTGAATTGTCGTTTATGTCTATTATTGTTTAGACTTTCTAAACGCATATGATTTAGTCTCAAGAGAGAGGCCATGTTCCAAAAGTTGTGTGACATTGGCATCTCAAAGACCCTTTTGATTTCCATCACAACACTCTATGAGTCAGTTCTTGATCATCTCCACACTGCACACGACCTCTTGAACTTCATTGAGATTACTACAAGGGTCAAACAGGAGTACCCTCTCTCATCGACTCTTTTTGGCATCTACATTGATGAGTTGGAATCCTTTCTCAAGGAGCACATATAGGAAGGGGATGGTTGTCTTCTACAACACATCTTGATCTCCTTGCTTCTCTTTGTCAATGACATGATTCTCTTGGCCTCCTCACCAATGGGGTTGTAGAGACAGATTAATGCCCTATCTAGTTTTTGAGATCTTCAACAGTTAATAATTAACCTAGGTAAGACTAAAGTTTGTTAGCCTATGGCTTACCTTTACCAATCACTAAGTCTAAATTGTCACCTATATTTGTATTATTCATTTAGGATATTAGTAATATATCCTCAAGTGATGACTAATGAGTTAGTTAAGATTGCCTAACCTAGTCATCATGCATGATTTTAGGATCTAGAGCAAATCTCTCTACGAGGTGGCATCACCCATTGTACTATAAATATGTAACATTGGAGTGAATAAAAATGTGTTGGCTATTATGCCTTTTCCGCCATGTTGTTGTTATTGTCTCTAATTTATTTTGTTTAATTTCTTCAATTGGTATCAGAGCTGGTAGTGCTGGCTTGATTTCCTCACGGGAAGGCCAGGAAGATGTGAGAGCTTAGATGGCCGATTCCTTTCATTTCTGTGTGCTAACAATTGTTGGAGGGGCCGAGTTTGTTGAGTTGGGACGGATTCTTTAATTGCTGGACGTATCAATGATTTGGGGGCCGAGGAGAGTATCAAAGGGGGCGCAAGGAGCTGTTAAAGGAGTTCAATGATCATCATATCCAGTGGTTGTTGTAGCACAACAATTTCCCATCAATCCCAAGTCGTGGGATGATGCTTTTTGGAATCTAGCGCTGCATATATTCAAGAAAAATTTATATTTCATTTGCTGCTGCTGTGTATGGTCGATTTATTGCTAATTGAGAGCCTAAGCTAATAGAGTTGTCGCCTATTACATATTCTTCTTGATTGGAGGTCGCTGCATATCTACATCTGAAATCGTATTTCCATAGCTGGGCAGATCTCTTAGCACAAAGATCGAAATAAACTATAGATACTTGAAGGCCGAGTTATTTCCTAAATCTGGGCGCATTTATTCTCTATTTCGGGACTGTGGAGCGCTGTCACTATTTCCTGGAGTCTATTTCTGGGCGCATTCTATTGGAAATCATGGATACAGGTGTGAAGTTGGCAGTGTTGGGCGCAATACATGGATTTCTCCACGGATTCACAGTTTTTTAAGCTTCAGATCTGGAATTCGCAGTTTTTTTTTGAGACTCTAATGCAAATTTTCGAGATCAGATCTGGATTCACAGTTTTTTGAGCTTTAAATTGAACTTTTCTTCTTCATGATTTTTGGGTTTCTGCTGCAATTTGGAGTAGAAAACATGTTGTCTGCATATGAAAAAAAAAATGACGACCTTCGCAAAGGAGAGTGAGTATGGATATGTTTGCCAAGCAGAGCTTGAAATCTAGGAGCTTCCGTTAACTGTTGGAGAATAATGGATAGATCTGAAGCGATCTGAAGGGAGGGCGTTCCTTTAATTAGATCTGGCGTGATCTGCATATCTCATCCCGAGGACGCTGTCAGTGTCAGGAGAATAGGGCTGCGTGCTGCAAAAAGGAGCTGTCCTCTTCACATAGAAAAGAACCTGCGAATTGAAGAAGAGGCCGCGTGTTGTTGGGTTTTGTAGGGACTGCAGGTCCACGTGGGCGATAACCTTGCTGATTGTAACCCCCCATCATAGGTGTACTTCTAGAACGGTTCTCACTTATCAAATCGTTGATCATTTCCTGAGCTGCCATCATTAATTCAGATCCCAGCAAAATCGGATCTATTTTCCAGCGCACGAGAGGCGGTACTGAGATTGAGAGTGGGAGCTTAATGAAGATACATAAGCTCTGTGTAGCTAAAAAAAAAAACAGAGAAATTTAGTGAACTGTTTCCCAGTCATTTCTGTGGTCGACAGAAATCAGAGGAGTTCTTCACGGTCCAGCACACGGGTTGAGGAGCCTTGATCAGAACCCAAATTGAAACGACAGGCCATATTTCACTGCGCTCTTAAAACAGCCCGAGAGCTAACTGCTAGTTGGGGGCCACGAGGATACCGGTGGTCTTAGCTAAGACAGGTCTCCTCTGTGTAGATTGCGCCCAGGTCTAGTAGTTTTTTTTAATACTGTTTTCAGTGAGTGCGTTTGATTACTGTGTGTGAAGTTTAGCACTTGGTCGTTTATTTTGGGACTGCTATGTAAAGCAGACTTTCATCAAATATTTATGGTCCCGCCATATTGGATAAACGTTTAGTCAGTTGACTAACAAAGCTAAAAGAAAACAAAATTCATATTTTGACATGTTTGGTTTGTTTCACATTTCTGCCATCAATTTTTGACAGAAGTTTGGATCAGTTAAACCTGTAATCGTGCATCTTACATGACAGAATCCTGTGAATTAAAGGACAGAGAAATGCACTACAATTCAGCCCTGGCCATTTGATAGCCAACGAACTCGTACCAGAATCCGACCCCGACAAAGCCGAGCCATCTGCAGCATTCTCCGACTTATTCAACACCTCTTCAGACGAAGGCAGCGGCAAGAAGCGCCCGGATCTATTCAAACTGATTCCAGATTCAGTTCGACCTAATATCAAAGCTGGCGGCATGCACGGCAACCGGAGAGGAAGCGGTTGAGATCTCATAGTTCCATCATTTTATTTTTAAAAGAGCTCTCTTTTTGGTACAATTGCTACAGATCTGTGTATAAATCTGGCAATTATCAGTCCAATTTTTTGCATAGAATTGTGTTGTCAGTGAATTCAAGAACACCTCTCAAGAAGCCACGTGATTTTCCAGTCGGATTGATGCACAGTGCAACAACAAAAGAAATATAGTTGTGTATTGAAAGAAGTCACCAGTAAATGTATGCACGATCAGGTGAGATCGCAGAGGTTGAGTAGTGTGGAGTAAAAAAGATGTAATTTAAAAAGAGATGTTTGTTTTAAGGAGAAAAATCGAAACATTTTTTATATTGTAGTTGTGTTTACTTCAAGGGGGAAGGATTGAAAATTTTTGTGAAAGACGGGAACCATTCAAAAGAAGTCAAAGAAGAGTGAGTTGAAGCCTTGATGTGTGAGGGAGATTGAGAAATTGAGAAATATTGATTGTAAAAGGGGTTGAAGCCTTGATGAGAGTTTGGTGAAAGTTTTTTGTCGCAAGAGTATCGAGTTAATTGTATTTGGGCTTTGTCATGAGAAGGATATTATAATAAAATTGAAGTTTTTTTTTGTGTCCTAGATCCGCCCGAAATTGAATAAGGGGATCTTAGGTACACCTTGTGTAGTGTGTGTTGGTGATTTTTTTTATGGTTCTCTTATGAGTTAGTTTACGTCTAGTTTTGACGTTATCCCACATACACGGAGTACAAAGAAGGTAAATGAAATAAGCCCACAATTAATGTCAGTGAAGCAACAACAAAGAATATTGAAGCAATGCACAAATCAAGCTTGTAATGGAAGGATAATTGGACGTGACTTGGAGTCGAAGTATCATCAATTTGAAGATCAATTTAACTTTAAAA
>JZKD02S1655223.1:2273626-2302316 GCA_000966675.3 Picea glauca
CGCTCTCATCATATTGGAGTTCACATCAGTGAATAAATTTGTTGGCATTCTGGCTCACATGATTACACAGTGAGGTTTTCCAGATTTCTTAGCATCCAGATTTGGCGGTTTTTCAAGCAGTTCTTCATTGCGACTCAGCTCAGGAGTTTCAGTATGAAGACATGGAATTGATACCAGTTTATGTTTTATTGTTGGCATTATTGATCGAACTTGTGATTGAGGGGGGGAATGTTAGCCTATGGCTTACCTTTACCAATCACTAAGTCTAAATTGTCACCTATATTTGTATTATTCATTTAGGATATTAGTAATATATCCTCAAGTGATGACTAATGAGTTAGTTAAGATTGCCTAACCTAGTCATCATGCATGATTTTAGGATCTAGAGCAAATCTCTCTATGAGGTGGCATCACCCATTGTACTATAAATATGTAACATTGGAGTGAATAAAAATGCGTTGGCTATTATGCCTTTTCCGCCATATTGTTGTTATTGTCTCTAATTTATTTTGTTTAATTTCTTCAAAGTTGTGACCTTCAACACATTGAAGCGTGATCTCTCCTACTACCAATTCCACTTCCTCTTTTGAGGGGAAGAGATTGAGATCACCATGGCAATTTCATAGCTAGGGGTTCATTTTTCAAGGCCTCAATTCAATTTCAGACATGCTTTCTATCCTTAGCTTAATAAGAGATACGACTCCCTTACCCTACTTGAGAGACGGTACTTCCACAATCACTTCTAGGATATCACATCCAAAATGCACCTTTTGGACAAAGATTATCAAACCCACAATCCTTTATGGTTCTGACTCTTGAGGTCTAGGAACCTAGTTTTCTTCAAGTCCACTAGGCTCGAATAAAGAGTGCAGACCCTTAAGCTACAACGCATCATTCATTGCAAATAGAGAGTTCCTCAATCCGTCGTCCAAGGGAGTTCAGTGCCCATCCTTTGTGCCTCAGGAATATTTTAAAACTTGTCCCATTCCTTCACAAATCTTACCTTTAAGAAACTCTATACCAGGTAAGGATTGGTACCCCTACCTTGCTCTCTGCTCTTCTGAGGCTATTGCATCCACAAGGCCACTTGGATGGACACACTACAATTTTTGGGAGGTTTCCAAGTTACTTCAGTGGATGGCCATCTACTTGGATCACCTCCCCCCTTTCAAGTATTCTTTAGATGCTCCAAGTTACCTCCTACCATCTAGGCAGAACCTGAACTACAGGATTAGAGGGAACATCTACTAGCATTACATACAGGTCACGTTAATCAGACCCCTTGAGGGTCTTAGCCCCAAGATGGCTTATTATTCCGAGAACTTCATGTCGTTGAGAGATGGCCTTATCATCAAACATGAATATACCATTGGATGCTCGGCCTCTGGATCACCCTTGGACAATTTCAAGTAGGCTAACATCAATTTTGATTCAACATTGATCACCATATCCCACGTTGGGATAAGACTTGTTGGTTGTTATCACCCAAAAATACCTTCGCTGAAAAGACCCAAAGTTGTCCAAAAAAATTCAAGGAAAGTGCCAATGTCACCTCACATAATCTCTCACTTCGACTTAGTGCTTTCCTAACTTTAGGGGGGAATCCCTAGGTAATCTAAGGTTTCAATGATGAACTTTCAGGGTATCTATGGGCTCAATCCTATAAGAAAAACTTGTCGTACTGCACTATAAAACTCAAAAACCTGAAACTAATTTGTCAAATCAACACACATAAATGTTGAGTTTATGATTATAGATGATAAATCAGGTCAAAAAGTTCACAGCGCTATAATTTCCCCTTGTTTACAATAAAATTTGCAAAACAATTAACTAGAGTAGCCTAAAATGCAAGGAAAACACTTAAAATCAATGTTTTACAATTCAAAATAAATAGTTTCTTTACTAATATGCTATATCGCACAGAAATCAGCAATGATATTCAATGTTTGATTGTTTGCTTATAAATCAGCTAAGTTTTTGGTGACCAGTGCCTTGTCATTGTTAAATGGTTTTAATGAATGAAAGTGCAAACTTGGAAAGCAAATGAAAACTATTTGAATACTACAAGTTCATGTACTTGGATAAAGAGAAATTCAAACAAATGAGAGCTATGCAAAGAAGATGGAATTCTTACACACATAAGTACATATATGTCGGTTGCCAAAAGATGTTGATTAGGTCTCCATTACTCAAAATTGTAGAGTACAAAGTTCCTAGCAAGTTGGATACATGTCAACATGCTCAATGATATTAGAAGATAGAAGAATCAAGCCAAGATTCTAACAACTTCTTCGCACCACTCAAAGTAGAACATGCTCAAGGATCTTCAGGGATAGACGAAATCATGCCAAGATTCTAATAACTTCCTCACACCTTAAATGAACAATAGTTCATTTACTAAGGAATATCCAACATAAAGAAGGAAAATACTAAATAGGTCAAAATTCATAAAGCGAAAATAATATATAAATAATTAAATAAGATATGAATGAATTTAATTACAATGCCATGTGACAGTATACTTGTGGCATTGACTAGTCACAATCGTTAATAGGTCATGTTGTTTAGTTAGGATGTGTCGCTTCATTTATTATTATTATCATTTATTGATATTTATGTATGCATTTATGTTCACTACATTGCCTCTCCCTTCAAGACACTTTGTCCTGAAAGCATTTTATGGACATGCCTGTCTCTATTCTAGCTTGTAATGCTTTCTCATGAATCTTTGTTCTTGAAGCTACAGTAGTTGGCAATACGAGACGACATGAGTTAGGAAGTGTTGAGTAGAACTATTTTATCGTGAAATGGTCAGACCACCCTAATTCAATTTTCTACAGAACTGTGTGGCAATGATTCTGTGACTTGAGGAATGATCAAATTCCACACCTAAGCTTCTCTTCAATTATCAATATAATAGAACTCACTTAATTTTTCATGTTGATTTTGTCATTGGTCACAATGACTCTTGTGATTTAGATGACAGTAAGGTATCCTTGAAAAGGTTAGACTAGGGTAGGAATTTCAAAACCAAACAGCCCGTCAAATTTGACAGTTTTGACAACTATGGTGTCGGTTTTCACAATTTCAGGAAGAAAGTTGATAGGTAGGAGGAATTTTTAACCATCAAATACGAGAAACTGCCCCATGATGGACAATTTTCCTGTCAAATACCATCCCTGGGTCAAACCACCCTAATTCCTTTTCTACAGAAGCATGTAGTGATGACTTTTGTGACTTGGGGAAGATTCCACATCTGAGCTTCTCTTCAATATAGTGGGATCGTCACTTAGTTTTTCATATTGATTTCGTCATTGGTCGCAATGACTCTTATGATTTGGATGATGGTAATGTATCCTTGTAACTTAATCTTTTCTTATCATACTTGTAGTGTTTCCTTGTTTCACTCTTGGTATTATATCTCCATCCTACACTTGTGTCACTTTGTTGATCATTGCATTAGTAGAGATACTTGGAGTTGCTAAGGTCTCCATATATGTTGTTTGTACTACAGTGTCTAAAGAAATCCCTACTTAAAATGGTTACATCATGTTGAATTTTCACTATGTGCTAGGCTCAAGCATGAGGTTTATTTCATTTAGCATGTACTTGAACCATAAACAAATGCAACAACACCATACACAAGTTCTGCAATAACCAAGATCACAAGAAGAATTACCAAGCACAAGAACACAAGAAATATCCTAGGCAAACCCTTCTCAAACAAGGGAGAAAAACCAAAGAATCCTTTGCTATATTCTCAAGAGAAGATCCCCCAACCATAAACCCTAGATGCATACAAGAGGGTGCTCTACAACCTTGAAACTAGCGCCCAAGAGAGGTGCACACTTCAGCGTTACAAGTAGGTCTGAAATTTCCAAAGTGACAAGTGACAAGTGTATTTCCTCAATGGGGAAATCACCTTTATTTATACAAGACTAGACACAGCAATAGGTGTGTCTATTGGCACAATAGGGTCGACCTCAATAACTCAGTAATATAATTAATTATTACAATAAACATTAATTATCTTTCACATATGGTGGGGCCGACTTGTACCCTTTACATCACAATTAGAGTTACAAGTAAATCTTACACTCAGACAATATAGCAAGGGTTCCACACGTCCACTAGTGCTCAGCCACTAGGGACACGTCCACCTGTGCTCAGCCACAGAGACGTCATACTCAACAGATCTCTATCTCAACTGAGTCCATAGGAGAATCATCTGGAGTACCATCTCAATCCTGACTCAACTGAGTCCACAGGGTACAAAGGCAGGAGACAACACATCAACTCAACTCAGTCCAGAGGAGAATGATACACCCATCACATGGGCTCTCTTACAGGTCGACTCAACTCAATCCAGAGGAGAACGTATCCTAGAGAATGTCACACGACGCTGCAATCATCAACACATCATTCTGATTTTTTATGTTGAATTAATCTAGATTTGTTTCTTTCTTCAAGGTCAAGATTTTTACATTTGATTGCTTCTCTATTTCAACAAGAGAATTTGGAGAAGGGAAAGAGGATGAGAATGAAAGCATTGGGAGAGGAGAGCTTGGGCGCCTCCTTTCATGGAGGGCTCATGAAGGCTTAGAGCCCAATTTATTTGTGGTTGTTGTTCTTGCTTGGAGGAGAGCACACCTATAGCAGGGAGGTCTTGCAGTGGTCAGATTGCTTTGAGGACAGTTTTAGTGGAGAGGCAGCACACAAGAGCACATTGTGGTGCAAGGGTTTCTCCATCAGAGCTTCAGGGAGCAAAGGCGCTTCATTTCAATGGATAGAGCAATATTTGAGGAGGGCACACCATACTTCGGCACATCTTTCACTCTTGGACTTGTGCTGCAGCTTGAGACAAGCTGCTATTGTATCAGGTTCATTTGTTTCATGTACTTGTTGTATTCCACCTTCTATTCTCCACATATATATACTTCCATTCCAAATTGGTTTTCCCCGGGGGGGTTTTATCCAGGGTCATGTTGACCAAAAATACTTGTGTCCATTTCATGCATGCTTAGAATTGTAAATCAGCATTTAAAGTTGTAAAGATCTAGGAGTTAGTGTTATTTGTTTTTAGTATATTGCATGTGCTAACATTGGGAAAATATAACACTTGCAAGGGCACCTCAAAAGGACACTTAACCATTAAAACTGTGAGCAGAAAGTACTTGACTGTTTGCTGTCCTAAAACAGCAGCAAAGGACAGTCACAGAGATTGAAACATAGAGCCCAACAAGAGGTCAAAGACAGACCTGTTGGGCAGCCTCATAGTTCCTCGGAAAATCTACATGGTATCAGAGCCAATGGTGTCTTAGACTTACTGATTTTTGAGCATTTTCGGGGCAGTTTTTGAGGGGTAAAAATCAGATCTGTTGGCTGTTTTTGGACAGCAAGTTTACAGTCCAAAACAGTGAGCAAGAATCAGATTTGAAGGTGCCTCTCGATTAGTGTCTGTTGGACAATTCAAGGCAGATTTTTGGACAGTTTGTTGGTAGAGTTTGTGGGCAGATTTGTTGGACAGTTCAGGGCTGATATTGGACACTTGTGGACAGCCTCTTTTCACACCTGTGTGGACAGGAGTGAGGTTGTATTTTACAACCTCTTTTCACACCTATTTGCTAGGAGTGAGGTTGTGGTGTTGCTGCCTCTTTTCACACCTGTGTTGACAAAAGTGAGGCAGTACTCTTGTGTTGTTTTAGAATCAGTGTGAGCTTTATTGGACAACCATGTCGATGTCCCAGATGCGAGCAGAGGATAGGCTAGATGGAGCTAGCAACTGGTCCCCTTGGAAGACCAGGATCATTTTCATCTTAGAGAACCTCGAACTATGGGATATAGTTGAGGCTCCCGTTGTTGTTCCTCCTGCTACTGCTTCCGTCATGGTGGAAGAGTTCAGGAAGAAGAACAACAAGGTGAAAAGAACTATTTGTGACGGGGTGAAAGACCACATCATTCCACATTTGACTACTAAAGACTATGCATTTGAGATATGGGATTCTTTATGCAAGCTTTACCAGAGTTCTAACCAGAACCGGAAGATGGTTCTGCAGGACAGGCTCAAGAGCATTAAGATGCTCGATTTTGAGTCGGTTACAACATTCCTTGGCAGATTCACTGAGATCATAGATGAGCTTGCAGCCGTCGAAGAGATAGTGGACCCAGGTTTTATGGTGAGGACAGCCTTAAACAATTTTTCCAAACCATGGGGCCCATTCGTTCGAGGCATTGTTTCCCGAGAGGTTATGCCTACTTGGGAGAGACTTTGGGATGATTTCGTTCAAGAGGAGACGAGACTCACCTCGGAGTCCTCAGGACAGCAGCGGATTAGAGAGGGTGATGAGGACCTTGCTCTGTGGACTAAGAGCAAGAAGAAGATCGGAAGAGGCGCTAGACAGGGTCCCAAGGGAGGGGCCAAACCACAGCAGAGTGGCGGTCGACAGGAGAGAGACATGAGCACAGTGAGATGCTTTGCTTGTGGAGAGATGGGTCATTATGTAGGACAGTGTCCCAAGAAGAAGCAGCAGTTGGACGGTAATGCAACGACAGCAAAGGAGGATGAGTTCGCTGCTCAGTTTGCGAGGGAGTGTTTGTTCGTCAGTTCCTTGTCAGTTATTATACCATCCAGCATCAAGTGGGGAGACAGAGTTGAGGAGGACCTATTGACTCATAGTAGTGATTCAGAGGGAGCTTAGACTCAGTTTTCATGGACACCATCATTAGGGGTGACTGGTCCACCCGAGACAGCTTCAGTTTCAGAGTTGTCGAGACAGAGGGTTGGTGCAGGGGCTTCAGAGCATCAGAGATTGATGAGGAGGAGCAGCAGGACACCATAGAGGCTTGAGCCTCACTTGGCTACGGAGACGGACAGATCAGGTTCTGGATCCACTTCAGGTGGAAGTCAATTGGTGAGAGGCCAAGTTGAGAATCTTAGTGAGATGTCGAGATCCAGATAATCTTGGTGAGATACCAAGAGGGGGAGACTCTTGGTGAGATGCCAAGAGAGTGACTCTTGGTGATATGCCAGGAGTAGTGACTGTTGGTCAGATGCCAGGAGGTAGAAATCCTTGGTGGGAGACCAAGGTTGAGATCTTTGGTTTGATACCAAGATCTAGGTGATCTTGGATAGGTGGAGATGCACTTCCATCTATAGATCACGCAGATTGAGCAGATCTGTGTCAGAGACTACTTTCATTGATCAGGGTACAGCCATACTCACCAAGTATTTGCCAGTAGGCAACCATGTCCACTATAGGGATGATATTGGTGGTAAAGGGCACTTTCCTCGGTAAGAGGGAGTGTTGAGATTTGGGTACCTTGGAAAGTGGTCCCCTTGTGTTTGTGAGCCTCTAAACACAAGTGGGAAATATTTTGTATTATGTACCATGTACTTTATGTTTATTTTCACTTTGACTTAGGAGATTTAAGTCAAAAGTGAAATTTGGTCATTTTAGCCTAAAATGACTATTAATTCACTTTGTGGGTGAATTGAGGGACATAAAGAGGAACTATAGAAACTTAAGTAAAGTGGGTTTTGAGTTGAGATTCTTTTGGAGAGATCTCAACCATTGATTAGAGATGAGATGGGATGATCTCATCCACCCATATTTTAGGTTTCCTCATGTTTCCTTAAGAGGGGCCCATAAGGCAAGGAGAGGCTCATTCACTTGTATGTTCACCAAGAGAGTTTGGAGAAGGGCAAGAGGATGAGAATGGAAGCATTGGGAGAGGAGAGCTTGGGTGCCTCCTTTCATGGAGGGCTCATGAAGGCTTAGGGCCCAATTTATTTGTGGTTGTTGTTCTTGCTTGAAGGAGGGCGCACTTGAGGAGGAGAGCACACCTATAGTAGGGAGGTCTTGCAGCAGTCAGATTGCTTTGAGGACAGTTTCAGTGGAGAGGCAGCACACAAGAACACATTGTGATGCAAGGGTTTCTCCATCAGAGCTTCAAGGAGCAAGGGCGCTTCATTTCAATGGATAGAGCAATATTTGAGGAGGGTGCACCATGCTTGGGCACATCTTTCACTCTTGGACTTGTGTTGCAGCTTGAGACACGCTGCTATTTTATTAGGTTCATTTGTTTCATGTAATTGTTGTATTCCACCTTCTATTCTCCACATATATATACTTCCATTCCAAACTGGTTTTCCCTGGGGGTTGTTTTATCCAGGGTCATGTTGACCAAAAATACTTGTGTTAATTTCATGCATGCTTAGAATTGTAAATCAACATTTAAAGTTGTAAAGATCTAAGAGTTAGTGTTATTTGTTTTGAGTATATTGCATGTGCTAACATTGGGAAAATATGCAAGGGCACCTCAAAAGGACACTTAACCATTAAAACTGTGAGGAGAAAGTAATTGACTGTTTGTTGTCCTAAAACAGCAGCAAAAGGACAGTCACAGAGATTGAAACTTAGAGCCCAACAAGAGGTCAAAGACAGACCTGTTGGGAAGCCTCATAGTTCCTCAGAAAATCTATAGTTCTAGCATGCATGAGATCAGTTGATCATGCCATTCAAATGCAGATTCCCTCCTTATTTTCCCTCAGTTGCATGATGATTCATCCTTCACCACTAAGCCACTCAGCCACCTCTGCCATGGTATATTGATTCTATCTAGCAGCACACCTTGATGACATATGCACTTGGTATATTATGTTTTCAGTATACATGGTCATGCTACTTTGGTTTAAGATGCAATACCTCATATGTTGTGCCCCGCTCCTAGTGCATTACTTTGTTAGTTAGAAATGGTGTTATAACTTCTAAGTTAGTCATGAAAATGGTAAACATTGAAGTGTTATCTAATAGCAACTCCATAACGTTAACAATTTTATCTTTTGTCTTGTTTTACAATAGGGGACATGATTTTCATTTAAAGATGTGATGGGTCTTGAGTCGGGTCATGCTGCTAGTTATCAAGTGGGTGTAGCATGTCCATATACCAACCATACATAACAACTTTGCAACTTTTCCCTCTCACTTCCATCTCATTCATAAAAAATAATAATTCCCCGCTCATGTTTGACTTATCAAATGTGATCAAGCAAGGTCTAGCCTAAGCAAAATGGATAAACAATGTAAAAGCTTAAGTGAGATAAAGCCAAAAAGGATAGAGTTGAAGAGTAAAATATAAAACAAAGGGATAATAAGGCAGGAACTATGCCACCTAATTAAAAAGGCCAATGCCCCTAGTCCTATGCTTGTCTATGAATATCAAAACAAAAGGAACTTGTTCAATAAAATGAACAAATAAAGAAAAAAGCAAAGAAAGGGGAAATGAATAAAGAGTCGAGGTGGTAACTCTAAGCAAAACCTCCCTCTTAGAAGGCTTGCATATAAAAATAATAAAGATTCCTAGTTCTTGAAAGTTAGTTGGGCCAGAAGAAAGGACCCTTATCATCATATGAGGCTTTGAGGGTCATTACATGACATTCCCTTTCCCTTTCCATAAGTTATTCACCTTTTCACCTACATCTAACCTCGGTATCTAGGAAATATTACTTGTCTTGGTCTTTGTCATGTGTAATAAGGGATTAAAAGTGTCCTCCCATGGTAATCTTAGGCAATTTTTTAAATTAACCTTGGTTATCTTGTTAGACCCATCACTCTAAGTGGGCGCCCTACATTGGGAGTCATGTACATGTATATGGGGTATCATCGACACCTTGGGAAATGTGTACCATGTCTCAAGATCTGTGACACTGCATTTGGATTTGTGGTGTTGCATTGGGATCTCTGTACCCATATTTGGTCACAACCATCAACAATGGGATTCAAGCCATTTGCCTTGGGATCCATGTACTTCATTGGGATACATGTCACTAACTTTGAATTTGTGACAATGCATCGAGCTATGATAGGGATGCTAGATCACTGCATTTGCCACATGGATTGGCTTCAACAGGGGGGGCCTGCTTTATTGGATCATATTGCCCCACACATGTGCCACATTCTCTCTCATGGACCACACATGGGGTAGTTGAGGACTTGGACCATGTGGTTATAGGTTATGGACCAAGTTGTTACAGTTGATTACATTTGGTTGAGTAGGTTATTGCCTTTTGCACCTTATACACTTAATGAGGTGTCTCTTTTGGACCACACGTTCCTTCTTCTAAAGGGGCGCACCTTGCTTTAGGTTGACTATTCTTCATTGTTATGACTTGGACCCTCACTTCATGGTATTTATGAGGGCGCTCCACCTTTTCCACCATTATTTTGGCCAAATCAAGGGACGTTGGCACAATTTGAGGGGGGCACACCTATATTTCAGCTCTATTGGACCACATGTGTGGTATCTTGGTCCTATTTCCTTTATTCTAGAAGGGCGCCTCCCAATTTGAGGATTCTATGTAACTACTTGAGTATCTTCCCATGGTTTTCATCCATGGTTTCTTGTGCCCATTGTTCTAGCACATGGTATTATTTTTACGCATGGTTTTCTACATGGTTCTAGAAGGGTGCCTTTGATATATAAAGAGGGCTATGCTCTCATTTGTAACTAGAGTTTTGGAGAATAAAATTATTTGGCTTATTTTCTATGTTATGGGTGTTGGCTTAATATTTTCTTGAGGATTATTTTGTGAGGGATCTAGCAATATAATTTATTTGTAACAGGTGAAGGATGGTTGAGAAAACTAGCAAGGAGCCACAAGAAGAGAAAAGTGCTACAGTGGAGGAGCTTCATGAGGTAAATTTTCTTCATAGTCCTTAGTTTTCTACAATTAAACTAGAGTATTGGGTTGGCAAGGCTTGATTTGTCTTCCAACTCTTACCTTGCGATGGTGTAGAGGCTGCTCTTTGCCACTTAAGGAGATAGTAACACACTCCTATCCCCATATAGATCTTGGAGGCATCTAAGATCTCTTGAGGGAGCCTGCTAGGTACACCCTAGGGTTGCCTAGAGTCCCAAAATCCATTGCAAGAGTCAATCCCTCCAGGATTATTGGTCAACTCCATGGCCCAATAGGAGAGGCACCGGTCTTAGTTTCCTTACTCTCACCGATTTTAAATTTCACCTTTTCCTTTTATTTTAAAGAAATCTAAGGTTCATTAAAGATTTAATTTCTAAACTAGGTTGTTGAGTGCCTTCAATGCTATATCTCATCATTTGGATATTTTCATGCTAACTTGTCTTCCATGATGCATCTCTTGAAGTTGGCACATCTTAGTGTAAATTTTGTTTGATTCGGTCTAACCCTTATCAAAATAGATCACTCTAAAGTGCTTGAACCCTGAAACCCTTTTTGAGTTACTTTATGCTTGGAATCGTATTGTGTATATAAATCTTGCTTTGCTCATAACACATTGACTAAGGACTAAGGCTAAAATAGAATTAATTTAAAGGGAATGCCCTACATATGTAGTAAAATGACCTGCATGTTTGACATCTGATTGCACGTCTTGGGTGTAAACTAAATTTTTGTGGATCTGAGAACTCTGTTGATGAAAGTTACGTGGCCAATTGTAATAAGCCTCTTAATGACTAACTTGAATGAACCAATGCCTGTCATGTACCAATGTATGGGTTGGACGTCCTAATAATCTGTACAACCCTCCCTCTCGAACACCAACCACTCTTGCTAAGTCTATGCTCGAGCCCTTAGGCCATACAAGAACATGACCATCTACAAATGCAACTATGTAACCTCTATCCTCCAATGTTGAGATAGAGAGCAGGTTCTTCTTTAATCCCAGTACAAACATTACAGCTCTCATGTGTAGAGAATGTCCAAACTCAAGCTGAAACAATGTTGTTCCAACTCCTTTTACTGTATACTTGGCATTGTCTCCAAGTTCCACCTGTAATGTTGAGTCCTTCTCTCTCAAATGTCTAAGAGAATCTCGATAACCTATCATCTGCCTTGAAGCACCATTGTCTATCAACCAAGTATCACTACTATCTGTAATAGTGCCTGTAAGAGCGGAGACAAAGAGATACTCTTTCCGAAGTTCATCTGCACTCTCATCAAGCTTAGATTCCTTTGTCTTCTTTTGTGGTGGATGCTCATCAACATCAACTCTGAGACTGGACACCATCTTGACAAGAAGAATTCTGAAATCTGAATTAGAACAACCTGAAGAACGTCAACAAGCCTGAAACCCAAAAATTTCAATTTTGACCAAATGTCAATCTAAGAGCACCAATAGATGTGCTAGGGCAAGGCAAGTTGATATGTCGTAAAATTAGTCCCAACGTTATCCAATAAATGCCAAACATCCTGCAAATGAACTTCAGATCTGCGACCGTGCAATGGCAGATTTCAACAAAGCTCTGATACCATATTGAATTTTCAATTTTCAGATCTGAAAATTATTTCCTTATGAATTTTATGCCATTGTTATCATAGAATAATTACACACTGAAAATCTCAACCAAAATAAAACTACAACGAAAACAATAGAATCATAGAAAGATAGCCATGCACAGTAGACACAAGATTTTATCCTAGGAAACCCAACCTTGGGAGAAAACCCTGCAACTTTTCTTAAGAAGAGATCAATCCAAGTACATCACCATTAAAAAAATGAAGAAACCCTAGCACAAGATGGTTTTTCCCTTGTATAAGGAAGAACCCTCAAAGATAGCGCACCCCAAAAGATCTTCAAAAGATAGCGCACCTCAAAATAGTGCAAATGGAAACTGACAACTGGCAATTGCAACTGCAACTGGGACTTGCACACTTGATGAGAAGAGTTGTGTGATGTGTCAAAGTAAAATGATCCAGCCTTTATTTATATAGTTTGAGTCACCTTTAATTTACTTATGGGGCCGACTTGTACTTTTTGTTGAAATATTGTAACTGCAAAGAGTATTCTATTTTATTATTGATGTATTATTCATTAGATAAATCCCCTTTTGTGGATTGATCATGTCGGGCATTGTAAATGACCAAATCCCCTTTTGTGGATTGGTCAAACCCTAATTGTAATTGGCTAAATGAGAAGTCGGCCCCCAGAATATATTAAAGTGGTTATAACCACCCAAAATGAGAAGTCAGCCGCTGCCAGTGAAAAGACACCTCAGTTCAGCACCTGCCAGATTGTATAAATAAGAGAGGCCAATGCCTCATTCGTTCACTCACTCACTTGTTCATCAGGGCGCAAGTTTGGAGCTGCAGTTGGAGAAGAAGGAAGAGAGAGAGAGGCGCATTCTTGGGAGAGGACTTTCTGTAGTGTTTGGTTTATTCTCTTGGCATTGTATTGGCTATCTATATTAAGGAAGTTTTTGCTAGGTTTTCTCCCCCATGAGGGTTTCCCAGGATAAATGATGTGTCTCTTGTGATTGTGTATTTCTCAGTGATCCTGATTCCTATGTATGCTATGGTTATCTAGTGAATTGAAAAGAAACCTAATAATAGCTTAAACCTTAACACGTTTGTCTTCAATATCTTCTTTAATGATTTCCGGGGTTTCTTCTTGGCATTTGTCTTGTCTTCTTGGCATTTCTTCTTTACTAGAAAAACTGTCCATGAGCCTTGTTGATGGATCATCTCCTCACATGCACGTCTAATTAATATAGAGCTCTAATGTTGAGTAAACCCACCGAGAAGCCCCTCATCGCAAGAGGTCTCTTGAGCCTACATCTTCAACATTAGACTAGACTTGTAAACCAGTCAATCCTGCCCTATAAAAATAGATCAGTCCATCCTGGAGCAGGCAATGTGAGAGCATCTCAAGTATTTTTCACTCCTTGTCAAATCAGCATGACTAATAGGAGAAAGACTGCCCATGGGCCATTCACCACTAACCAAATCAGCATGGCCCAGTTAGTGAATGTATCATTCTCCCTTGGTCAAATCAGCATGACCAATCTGGGAGAATGTCTGCCCAATGCTGCTAACTTGAGAAACATCAACAGTTGGCACATCTTAGCGTAAATTTTGTTTGATTCGATCTAACCCTTATCAAAATAGATCACTCTAAAGTGCTTGAACTTTGAAACCCTTTTTGAGTTACTTTATGCTTGGAATCGTATTGTGGATATAAATCTTGCTTTGCTCAGAACACTTTGACTAAGGACTGAGGCTAAAACAGAATTAATTTAAAGGGAATGCCCTGCATATGGAGTAAAATGACCTGCATGTTTGACATCTGATTGAACAACGTCTTGGGTCTAAACTAAATTTCTGTGGATCTGAGAACTCTGTTGATGAAAGTTACGTGGCCAATTGTAATAAGCCTCTTAATGACTAACTTGAATGATTGATACATTTATCATCCAGCACTGGTGACAAGGGTTTATACTCAGCATAAAGTTCAAATTGCTTTCTTAATGCAACGTTTGGGTTTATTATTGATCTACAACATCCTTTAAATCCAATCAATGCAATAAATAATGGAACCCTTGGTATATAATGCTAACATTACATTAGTCTCTGGACTGTTCTTTGAGGGTTCTTGAACACCGATTTCACTGCAGATTTGTGGTCTCTATCCAAACATAAATGGTAAACACTCTTAATATGTGATCTGAGTCATTTAAAGGATTATGGTTAATTCTCTTCACTGTCTAGAGTGGTCTTACTATGCTCTTAAATAAACTCTGAAGTAAATAGAAGGCAGAAACTGAGGAACAATTTGGTGTTGAGCATAAAAATATGGTTTTACTTGCCAACCTTGTTATCTCGATGCAGGAAAATTCTTGATGTGTTGTGAATCTTGGACAGTCACCAACCTTGGATACATTATTCTTCACACGTTCCTTTGATGCATATCTAAACACTTTAAAGTGCATTAATTTTACTCACTGTTGGTGCATTTTTAATACACAGTTTACACATTGCTTGAGTGTTTGGATAGTTGTTGTAGAAACTTGGAATCTCTTGTCATTTGGAGTGTTCTAAATTGTTCCAACACAATAGTATAAACACTGGATGGTTATTATTGCCCATTGTCTACTCGTGTCTATATTGGATATTTCATGATTAAATCCTGAGTAAATTGAATGGGTTAGAAATGTCTTGTTTCTCACTGCTAGTCACATGATTCTATGGCTCTCATTGCATCTTTGATGGTATAAGTATTTACCAACATACTTGAGGACAGTATATGTTTAAAACCCTTTCTTAAACCACTGTTCACTGTAATATTCCTTGATGCATTTATTCTCTACGGATCAGATTTAAGAACTGGTACAAATTTGAAGCTTCAAATCCACTAAACACGGTGATATTTAATTCTGGAATAGGTTTGTGGGCAAGGTCTGAGATACACTTGATAGTAGTCTGTAGACAGCTTGTTAGCCTCTCCACACAATACTTTCTGGAGTAGTCCCTGAATGATCTGTAAAATTTTCTAGTATGCTCCGTGGCATATGATGAATAATGATTGAATGACAGACTTCACTAGAATAAATACTGATGCATGGATAACCCTTCAACTGTGGATTTGAATCTGGCTTGTCTCTTTCCTGTGTTAACAGATCTTTGGATTCACATGGTTTAACTTGGTACCTCTAATAAGTTTAATGTGCAGTATGTTAAAATCCGAGCATCAAAATATGAATGGTAATTCTATTGTTGTGGTTTGAGAGCATTCTTTTTATATTATGGAAACCTAAAGCATTGTGTAGTTTCATTTGACAAATTGTGTGGAATAAAGGTTAATTTTGCTCAAATTGCATGAATTTTTCAACTATAGGGAAAATTGATCATTGGCAAAATTTTAATAAGTCAAGTTACGAAATATCCTCACCACACCACAACTTGACTTAGTTTGACCTCTAGGAAATCTCTCCTTAGGTTAGGAAGCCCTTTCTTAGCCTTAAAGTGAGAGGCAAGGCCACTAAGGTGATAGTGGGTGGCTTGCCTATAGTTTCTCTTAGGCTCTCCCACTTGGTTAAGACTTTCCTCTAGGAGAGAGTTCAAAAAGTAACATTTTGGCACCGTTCTCGGGGAGAAAGTCCACTTCTAGTGTCTAGAAATCCTTAGACTCAACCTTTTGATGAGCTTTGGATAAGCTTATCTAGCGACTCCACAAAACGAACATTTTCCTAAGAGATACTCTACAAGGAAATCTTCTCAAGGCACTCTTCTTTTGATCCAAGAGCCTGAAAGATAATTTCACCAACAAATTCATAGAATCAAGGAAACTCCAAATTGAAGATTACCTAGACTCTCCCATTGTTGAGAATATTCGATATTTATTTGTGAGTGTTAGTGTACAACCCACTCAAGTCATAATGGGTGATTGGCTTGCTGAACTAAATAGGCCCTTCAATTTTGAATACATTCAAGGCTACCCTCATGATTGTTGATGTTTTGGTAGCTACAAGAGGTATTTCCTCCTCGAAAACTTTTCTTAGAGAAGAAGAAGATTCCAAGAAGTCAAAGGAAGACCATTGAATAGTTGAAGAACACCACGGAAAAGAATAAAGTAAAATAGAAGACCACATAAGAGAAGTCAGCCCACAAGAAATAATAATAAAGTGGAAATATAATTTCCAGGAAGAGAAGTTGGCCCACAGGAAATATTAATAAAGTGGAAATATAATTTCCAGGAAGAGAAGTCGACCCACAACAAATAATAAAGACCCAGAATAAGAAGTCGGCCCTAGACAGGCACCGAAATTAGTATAAATACAAGCCTAGGTCAGTTCATTTGTACAGCCACACAGTGCTCCTTCTACAGTGCACACTAGGCAGTTGCAGCTGCAGTTTCACTATTTCTAGTTTTTGGTTCTCTTGGAGAGTGCACCCCACTTGGGGAAGGATATTCTTGGTGGTTCTTGGTGATCTCTCTTGTACGCTACCTCTAGAAGAGTTGCGCTAAGGTTGTGTGGTGTTGCCCAGTTGCTTCGTGCCAATTGCAGTTGCAGTTGCAGTGGTAGTTGCAGTAGCAACTACAGCTACAGTTACCAGTTGTGCTAGTTCTATTGTGCACTAGTGATGCGCCTATCTTGCGTCAGTTCTGTGGTGACTCAGTTGTCTACCCTCGCTAGGGTTTGACAAGAAGAAGAGATAAGTATTTGGTTCTTCATTGTTGGTTTGCTCTTGTTATTAGAACCTGTTCATGGTTGTATTGGAATATTCTCTCTAAGAAAAGTTGGTTGGGTTTTTCCCCGAGTTTGGGGTTTTCCCAAGATAAATCTTTGTGTCCTCTTGTGCTTGTTTATCTCTTGCTTATATATTTCAGTATATGATTATTGAATGTTAAAAGAAGCTAAAAATGATATGGTAAATCTAATGTTAACGAAACTAATGAAAAACAGTACATGGTATCAGAGCAGGTTTCCTTCAGAACAGTCTAATCGTTGGAAGGAAGATCACAAGATTTGCCACATTACTGAGACTTGTTGCAGCAAATTTTTCTTTGTCAAGCTCGTTGAGCACTTGTTATAAAGTTGATTGGGATAAACTCCACCACTGATCAACTCGCCATACTCTAACGCACCTATTGCACTTCTCATATTGACTTTCTGTCAAAATTGAATTTTTTAGGGTTTTAGGCTTGTTGACATTTTCCTGGACATCTAACCTTCTTATTCATATTTCTAACCTTTTCTTATTGATGTAATGTCTCAGATTAAAAGACAAAGCTATTTGGTGTACTTGTATGCAAGATGAGGGTGTTTGCAGGAGGCGTAAACTTGGAAAAAGGACATTTATCCAAGCACTAACAGTAGACCCAAAGGAATCTTAGATCTAGTGCACTCAGAGAAAGCCCAAGAGTTGGAGGCAGCAGGGACGATGTCTCCTACAATATAGAACAACTCAAATGGGACAACAGCAGCTTGACTCCAGGTTTGCATATCAAGTTTGATATTTTATACTGTTGCAGCCTAAGTAAGTGTTTTAACTAGAATAGCAATCTTTAGAGTTCTATTACTGCTATTGTTGTAGAATGTTTAGTAACACTTGAATATTGTTGGTATTATGATCATTAAGTAAAAGCTCATTGTTCAGTATTAATGATGCACTAGTTTCCAAGATAAATTGATCTCCTCTAGGAGATATTCTTGGTTGTTGACTTTGTCCCGGACAAGTTATCTTGTAAATTCCATGGAGGTTACCATGGATATATTGTTGTTCTTGTTTCTTGTTCCAGGCAATGATTGGTCACAACACTGGAAGAGTGATATTCTTATTTCTTATTATTGTATTTTTGTTTTGGCTCTTGTTCCAGGCAGGTCACAAATGATAGCTCTGAGGAGGAGCTACTGTGACGATTGTTCTCGTTCTTGTTTTTTATTATTATTATAAGAGTATTATCTTGTCTGTTGTTTTCCCTTGTTGTTGCTTTTGTTTCGGGCAGGTCACGGGTGATAACTCTAAGAGGGAGCTATAGTGATGGTTCCAGGAGGCAACATATTATATGGTCTCTAGTTTGAGACATGGAGCAGACTATCCAGATAAGAAGTTGTATACATGACCATATACATCCATGTACCGAAGAAGAAGAGGACGAAGTTAAAACCTTCTAGCAAGAAGGGTACTTTTGCGCGATACAGAGTATCTCATATAGAGATTGATTGTAAGGAGCAGAAGGCTCCGAAGATGACCGCACAAATCCCTCTAGTTCAGTTGATCACTCTTCAGATCTTCAGGAAGAGTTAGTAGAGCTAGAAGGGCCTACCCAGAATCATTGCAGTGAACAGGAAGAAACCAACATGATCCCGTGATACTTTGCAGGATGCAAAGGGGACACAAATATACGACATTAATGAGCCATATCATGAGGAGGAGCAGATGGCTTCACTAGTGGTGAGGTAGGCGGTGTTAAATTATCGATCTTGATTTAATATGCAGATTATTTCTTTAGTTTCTTCAACGCTTTAAGCAAAATTTGATTTATCAACCAACAAAATGAATACTCGAAATGATGAACAGAAGTAGAAGAGGTACTCAAATAGAATCTCACACATGCACAAGAATTTACACTGGAGAAACCCAAAAAGGGGAGAAAACTACAGCAAACGATCTTCCTTTAATTGCAAATAGTATGTAATATCAAGTACAATAATCCACCATGAAAATACCTGACTGTATGACCAGCAAACAAAGGAAAAACTTTGTTGTCCTATACTGTTGTTCTAAACTAGCACTAACGATAAAACTTGTTGCCCTTTTACACAGTCACCTATACATTGTATCAACTGCAATAACTTAAGCATTGCCTGTGAGTATATATCAGCAGCAATAATTCAAGCGTTGCCTACTCACATCCACCTGCAAATAGACTCATACCTTCACTCTTGCGCTGCATAGCAAAGTGTGTAATGAAGAGGGGTCGAGCACTGTATATAAAGGCGTAGGAAGGAGAGGAGTGTGAGCTCGAATTAGAAAGAGCTTGCATGTCTTTTACAACTTGACTTTACAACTCCACTCGAATTAGAAACTTTACTTGAGACTAACCTTTGCATGACAACTCGCCCTTGAGACTTGGTTTATGCATGGCATGCCAACCCAACATGAAACTAGACATGCAACTCAACATGCAACTAAACATGCATGCAATGCAACTCAACATGCAACTTGACATGCAACATGCAACTCGACTTGTCACTTGACTTTGACCACTCGAACTAGACATACAACTTGAGTTTGACAACTTAGACTAAACATGCAATTCGACTTTTACAACTAAGTTAGGCAACTCGAATTTCTTTTCATGGTGGATAATGTTACATGTGCCAACACACTAGATCAATACATTTACATTATTTGCATAAGGAAGATTGTTTGTTTCTAGCTCATAGGATTTGTACATTCAACCTAACTTTTGCTAGATGCCTTGACTTTTTCTCATGGCTCACAAGGCTTGACTAGGCTCATAGAGGTTGTACGTTCCCCCTGACTTTTGCACTAGTTTGTCTATGCTCACAGAGGTTTTATGTTCCCCCTAGCTTTTGCACTAGACTCTCTATGCTCACAAAGGTTGTATGTTCCCCCTGACTTTTGCATTAGACTTACATCTTGACTTTTGTCTTAGACTTACAAGACTTCTTCCTTTGCCTTGGCTAGACTCACAAGATCATATAGCATCTCGTTCATCCTTTCTTTTGGTTTGACTCACAGAGGTTGTACGTTCCCTCTAGCTTTTGTCAGTACCTCACAAAACCGGTTGTTTATCTAAATCTCCCTGGCTAGCCTCAGGGTGGCCCACATGGCCTCCATTGGAGAATGACTGTCGATGTTGCCAAATTTAACACTCCCTCTCAGCGAGGGAGTTATTCTCGGCCACACCAAGCTTGCCTCACAATTGCACAAACTGTTTCAATGGCAATGGCTTGGTCAGGATATCAACTACCTGCTCACTCGTGGCTATATACTGTAGCTTTACAATTTTTCTCTGGACCATGTCTTTGATAAAATGGTATTTCATGTCAATATGCTTTGACTTGTCATGAAATACCGGGTTCTCTGTCAGTTTTACGCAACTTTAATTATCACAGTGAACCACCGAAGCCTCTAGCTTGTCATCAAACAACCCAGAAACCAATTTTCTGAGCCATATTGCTTCTTTGCTAGCATCACTTGTTGCAATGAACTCAGCGTCTGTTGTACTCTATGCAATGGATCCTTGTTTCCTACTTAACCATGAGATCATAACGGATCCTAAACTGAAGCAGTGTCCGGAAGTACTCTTCCGGTCCACTAGGCTTCTTGCCCAGTCAGCATCTGCATACCCATGCAGAAACAAACCACCACTGGATGTATATCTCAAACCACAGGTAATGGTCCCTCTGAGATATCTCAAGATGTGCTTTGTTGCCACCTAATGTCTCTGTCTTGGTTCAGCCATGAACTGACTCATTGCAATCACTACATAGCATATATCTGGCCTGGTTGGATCATATACATCAATGATCCAATCAACTGCCTATACATGGTGGGATCAACCAAATCTAAACCTGTATCAGAATCATGCAATTTCCTCAGGTTAGTAATCATCGGAGTAGACATGGATTTACAATCCATCATACCAAACCTCTTTAACACATCCATTGTGTATTTACCTTGTGCTAGAAATATCTCGCCCTGTCTTTGCCACACTTCCAATCCTAGGAAGTAATGCATCAAGCCTAAGTCTTTCATTTCAAATTATGAGATTAGCTCCCTCTTACACCAGGCTATTAGCCCTTCATCTCATGTTAGAAAGAGATCATCAACATATAGGATTAATATAACAGGTTGGTTCCTTGTTACCTTGAAGTACAAATTCGAATTAACATCACTTTTCTGAAAGCCCAGGCTTTTAAGAAAGCCATCAATCCTGTCATACCAAACTTTGGGAGCTTGCTTAAGACCATACAAGGCCTTCCTTAGCTTGCATACATGAGTATCTTTGTTATGCAGTACAAAACCCTCTAGTTGTTCCACAAAGACCTCATGTTCAATCTTTCCATTCAAAAATGTTGTTTTTACATCCATCTAATGTAGTTTCCAACCAAGAACTGAAGCTAAGGCAAGAATAACTCGAATGGAGGTATACCTGGCTACAGGGTCAACAATCTCGTCGTAGTCAATTCCTTCTTTTTGAGAGAAGCCTCTGGCTACAAATCTTGCTTTGAACTTTTCCACACTCCCATCGACTGCATGTTTGATCTGATAGATCCATTTGGAAGAGACCATTGATTTGTCCTTTGGCCTCAGCACAATGTCCTAGACATTGTTCTTTAGAATAGACCTGTATTCCTCAAAAATGGCGTCCTTCCACACTTGTAATTTATCTACTTCTTCAAACGAATAAGGCTTAGCATCACTAATGTTGCTCATCAATGCAACATAGCCTCCATACCTATGAGGTGTCTTACTTTCCCTGAAAGTTCCTTTGGGAGAAACGAACTTTTATGCTTCCTGTACCGTATCTTTAAGCCATCCTGGCTTCCTTTTGGCTGGAGGTTCTTCAAGAGTTCTTTCCAACTATTCAGTAGGTTCTAGGGGCTCATCATTTGGCCCTTCATGAGGTTCCTCCCTCTGATCATCTGACTCTTCACTTTCAGAAGAGGGTGAAGCTGGTCGAACTGCTTCTAATTCCTGCTCTAGCTCTCTGGATTTCTTGAATGTTGCTTCCTCATGGAAAGTCACATCCCTGCTTACCTCTATTTACCTCTGACCTGGTACATAAATCCTGTAAGCCTGGGAGTTCTCGTTGCACCCCACAAAAACCCCTTTCTTTCTCGAGGGTTCCATCTTTGTCCTCTTCTCCTTAGGGACATGAATATATACAGGACATCCAAATATCCCTAGATGCCCAACTTCGGGATTGATCCCTGAGAAGACCTCTTCAGGAGTCTTGTCCTTCAAGATAGCATTTGGACACCTGCTCTGAATATACACAACAGTGGAGGTAGCTTCTGCCCATAAGGAATTTGGCAGATCCTAGACAAACATCATGGCTTTTGTTGCTTCATATATTGTTTTGTTTTTCCTCTCAGCAACACCATTTTGTTGAGGGTTATATGGAACGGTCAACTGTCTCTTGACTCCTGCTTCCTTGTAGAAATCCTCAAACTGGAGAGATTCAAACTCTCCTCCATTGTCTGTTCTATGAGTTCTGATGTGTCTCTCTATCTGCTTTTCAGTAAAGGCTTTAAATTCTTTAAACTTGTCAAATGTGTCACTTTTCGCTTTAAGAAAATAGATCCAACATTTTCTAGAGCAATCATCAATAAAAATGACATAATACAAGCAACCACTAAGAGAGGGAGATGACATGGGACCACACACATCAGAATGAACCAAATCTAAGATGCCCTGAGCTCTACTGTCACTGCTAGGAAATGTTTTCTTTATATTTTTACAAAGCATGCATCCTTTACAAATTTCATTTTTACTAAAAGAAATAGAGGGCATGCCACATACCATATTCTGCAGATCTGGAAGTACTTTGTAATGAAGATGTCCAAGCCTTCTGTGCCACAACTCATTGGAGCTAGTCACATCATGAGCTAATGCCTGAACTGATTGTATTGTCACAACATACAGTCCTCCTCTGTGAGTCTCGATAGGTTCTGTTGTACTCAGGTGGCTACCTTTAGCCCACAGAAGTGCCTTCCTGTCCTTGAAGATCACCCAATATCCCTTGTCCTCAAGGATTGCAACTAATAATAGATTCTTCCTGAGCCCTGGCACATATAAAACTTCATCAGCATGAAGCATTGCCCCAGATTCCAATCTGGAAGAGATAGACCCTACTCCTTCTATCTTGTAACATTTGTCATCCCCGAGCTCAACTTGCTCTGCAAAGGATTTCTTCTTGAAATCTGAAAGGATCTCCTTGTACCCTGTCATGAGCTTTGATGCACCACTGTCTACTAACCAAGTTTTCGGCCCTGTGATAATTGTACTGGATAACACAGAAACCAGGTAATATTCTTTTCTATTTTCCTTTTCCTTGGATTTTTCTTCCTATACCAGCAGTCTCTAGCAAAGTGACCCAACTTATTACAATTAAAGCATTTAATCTTAGATGTATCAATATTCTTGCCTTTGAACGTACCTTTAGTATTTATCTTCTTCTGAGAGCCTTTCTGGAAAGTGACTTTCTTCTTTCCCTTGAATCTCGATGTTAATGCCGAATGTTCTTCTTTGGATGGATCGCTCCTAGTAGCAGTGCGACTCTCCTCTTGGAGACAATCATGCCATCACCTCTCAAACATGGGTTGAATCTCTCTCTCACTCACACTGGATAAGAAAGTCTCCCATGAAGAAGGAAGACCATCAAATATGGCATGCACTAAGTCATCATCATCTACTATGACACTTGTGACCAAAAGAAGATCTTTGATCTGGGCTATCCCGGAACAGAAAGATGCTACTGATTCACCTTTCTCCATCTTCAAATACTTAATCTTGTGCTTAAGTGTCCTCTTCTGACTTGGTGCCTTTTTCTCATACAGATTTACCAAGGTATCCATACATTCCTTGGCAGTGATTAACGAAGTCATTGCTAGAATTATACTATCTTTGACTGAGTCAAAGATAATTCGCTTGGCCTTTGCTTGACTCTTCCTGAAGGTCGCTCTCCCTGCATTAGAGTTGGGTACCTCCATCACTATGGTCGCATACTGCTCAAGATCATGCTCCTGCAAGATATTCATTATCCTGAGCTTCCACACATTGAAGTTGGAAGCTCCTTCAAGCCTATCCTCGGCCTTGACAAAAATGGAGGATGCCATGGAACTCACGCTGGAAATTGATCAAGTTCTCTTGGATCTGTGTGTACCTTGTTGTTGCACTTCAACAAGCTCTTTCACAACCTTCGCTCTGATACCATGTTAAATTATCGAACTTGATTTAATATGCGGATTATATCTTTAGTTTCTTCAACGCTTTAAAAAAAAATTGATTTATCAACCAGTAAAATGAGTACACGAAATGATGAACAAAAGTAGAAGAGGTACTCAAATAGAATCTCACACATGCACAAGAATTTACCCTGAAAAAACACAAAAAGTGGAGAAAACTCCAGCAAACAATCTTCCTTTAATTGCAAATAGTATGTAAGATCAAGTACAATAATCCACCATGAAAATCCCTAATTGTATGACCAGCAAACAAAGGGAAAACGTCGTTGTCCTATTTTGTTGTTATAAACCAGCACTAATGATATAACACTCTAGCAGTTTATATCCATAAAAAATCCTAGGTGGAGCAAAGATGAGGTTACATATTGGGTCAACATAGCAGAGGGAAACAAAGCCAGAGCAGCTAGATGGAGGGAAGCATAGATTAACCCTACACCCATTAGGAGCAGGCCACGTTGCTACAGTTGCAAAGTGCCTTGGGAACCAGATCATAGATGTAGGGGTAAAGGTAAGAGACACATTATTGAGGTGCACTATGACAATGAGGATGAGGAGATGCACGGGGATGCAACCATAGATTCATATTTAGAGCAGTTCGAGGAGACTAGTGACTCTTGCGCACTTGCGGAGCCTAGTGACTCTTGCGCACTTTAGATGTTGGTGACTCTTGCACGCTTGGGGAGGATAGTGACCCTTGCGCATTGGAGGGACAGTTGGATGGACTAGATGATAGCACATGTGCGTTAGCAGTCATATCACATGGTGTTGATAACCCTACACTTCAGCAAAGTGGGGACACTAGTGGAGATTCACACGTGCTAGCACCTAGACAGGATGGGCTTCCTACGGTGACTGTGAAACCATTGGTACCTTCTCAGACACCTATGATAACCATGACACAGAAGGATATCAGTGGCATTACTGATATAGTGGGGGAGCCTTGCGCATGGATTGCACACTAGGGACAGGTAGACCTTTATGAGAGACATGACTTGGATACAGTTGATCTTACGCAGGCCTATGAGGAGAGTGGATCACGTCCTTTGGAGACTCCATTGTTTGATCAGGTTGTGGAGACTGACAATTTCATGGGACACTTGCTTCCAAGACCGGTCTGCAGTGATGAGGATGTACCCCTTAATGGTCGAGATGGCCATAACACGTGTTTAGACACATCTGTATGGGATCCAGGCGCAGATGATAGTAGTAGGGTGAGTGCACAGAAGGATACAGTTGCTCATACAGGTTACAGTGTGATTCGAAGGGAGCTAGCAGTTGGTGATGGTGTGCAGTGGCATACAACAGGACCCAGTGGCACAGTGGACAGGGGGGAGTTCAATGTCTTATCTTTTGCAGAGAGTGTTGTTGGGGATTCCAGGGTTGACACTAGCAGTGAGGGACATGAGGTAGCACCCCAACAGGACTGTGATCAGGAGTCCCGATACTTGGCAGGATAGTTGAGAGTCAGTGAGGTCATGATCATGGCAGCCACTAGGCACATTGATGACACACATGCATTGGTGGCAGGTTATTGCTGGAGGGCATCGATGGCACATGATAGTTCAGATGGGGGACTTGCCATGGATGACTTTCATATTCTCAGGGAGAGAGTGACCATGATGAGGGTCGACTACCAACAGTTGTTGATGGACAGAGACTACCTATTGAGGGTTGGCGAGATCTATCACAGGGCCCTGAAGGATCATTAGTTGGAGGTGGATAGACTCACTCATGAGTTGGAGAGCAGACGAGGATTCTTGAAAGGCACACAGGCAGCCCTTCAAGAATCAGAGTCTCGATCAGAGGAGTTCCTTGAGGAGATTAGACAGAGATCCACTACATCTATCTTAGTAGAGAGTTAGATATATCCTTCAATCACATTGTTAGAGGATGTTGGTGGTTTAGCAGATGAGCACCAGTTGATGGAGGAGCATGAGGAGTACCCAGGATCACTGATGAGTACGGAGAGTTATGATCTGGAGGCACAGGAGCTACCCTCCACGAGGATCTTTGAGACAGTCGAGCACTCACATACACATGGGGACTCCAGAGCGAGGGGCAGTTATGAGGACACTTCCATTTGTGTCCCAGGAGTGGTTGACCTTCATGTAGAGGTTGACCCAGTAGTACACCCAGGACCCATGATGCTGCAGGAGTATACAGGAGATTACATGAGTATGCAGGAGCATATAGTGGTGATTGATAGTACACAGAGACATGCAGAGGTGTACGGTGGAATTCAGAGGGACGTATTGGCTTGCAGGGGAGAGACACACTTAGTGGAGCATGGAGACGCCTCTCCTTTGCAGCATCACATAGTCCTGAGAGATCACCTTCACAATATCAATAGTTTCATGAGCCATGATGGATGGAGAGTGGTTGACCAGCGGTTTGAGGAGTTATCCCCGGTTGTACCTGATGGTTGGGATGCAGTGATGACTACAGGCGAGTATTTACCATGGGTAACGGTGGACGAGTTTTTGGTTGAAGCCTTGGGATTGACCAAAGCATATGATACTTTCCAGTCCTACAGTCAGCTACAGATGTTTTTGTTAGTCTTTCCCGACATTTTCATCATTGACAGCAGCATGGGCAGAGATAGATAGTGGCAGAGGACATGGAGAGTTGTTAGGCCGAGACCACCTGATAGGAGTGCTTTTACGGCATACAGCAGGATAGGGGTGGATCATCATAGGCAGACAGTTGAGACTTTGTGCGTGATGGTGAGCATCTTAGGCCATGGGATAGATGACATCTCAGAGGGTGACACAGATACAGATTCTCATAGGGATGAGCACGATGGGCTTCCAACAGTGATCAGTATGACACAGGAGCAGTTAATGGGGATTGGAAGTGATAAACTTCCAAGTTTGCCATGGGATCTGGGGGTCCATTTTGTTAGTAGGTTGTTTCACCTTATGATGACACAGGTTGCACCAGAGAGCTACATACTTCACTTTGGGTTGGTTTTGAGTGGGCTTGCAGGGGCTTCTCCTATGGAGCGAGACAGTTTCTCCCTTTTGATCCTCATGATCGAGCATGGAGGTGGTTGGGCAGATACTACTTCCATAGAGGTTCTTTTACCGATGCAGCTTCTGGACAGCAGGTCCAGTTTCCACAGGTATTCCGGCTTGAGGATCTAGGAGTGGGGGATCCAGTATGTATACGGGGAGCAGACAGTCATGATCGGAGTAGTGCAACGCCAGCGTGGTGATATTTGGCCGAGACTAGCATGAGACCCGGGGATTGCAAGGCTGAGCATTTCATTGACTGATGGAGGAGAGTGGACCCTTACAGGAGAAAGTTATTTTGACTTTCCATTGAGCTTCAGTGTTGAGGAGAGCACGTCACTTGTGGGTGATTCATGGAGGTCTTGCAGTACCTCACTATGGCAGCAGCATATGCAGTTGGTGGAGACCGTGTTGGTCTTGGTATGGACTTGGAGGATGGACTCATTCCGGAATGAGGCCATGTGTCATGTGCAGGAGACTCATGGTGTTGATATGTTTCAAGATTATGCTTCACAGGGTATTGCAGTTCACGTCCTGATATGGGACCCAGGGGATGGAGTGCATGATAGTTCATCTTTGGATGGAGCCTACTGTGTGTCCCACAGGTGGACATGGGACCCCGGTATTATATATGGATTGATTCAGTTATTGCTTGAGGACAAGCAATATTCTAGCAGGGAGAACTCTAATGTCCCCACTTTGGGACATCATTATATTACAGAGTGATATGATGACCAGAGTTGCCAGAAGGAGATTACAGCGAGTACATGGGCTATTGAGGGGTATTTTGGGGTCCGACCTGCATCGCTCATCTTATTTCATCATTATGATCCATTCCGCACAGCTTGGCTTTGGTTCCATTGCATTCCGACGATTTCCGTTATTTTGAGTTATTTTGGGCTATATGTTAATTAAATTCACTAAGGAGGTCATATTGAGCATAATACTTGGAGGAACCTCTTAATATAATAGCTCATTAGAATCGGGAGGAATAGCACGACAGGATAGGATGATGAGAAGTGACTTTCAGTGGCCAGGGAAGCCACAAAGAGGGATAAACTACTTTTCAGAGGTAAAATGGTTAATTAATTAATTAAAGTGATTTAATTAATTAATTAATAATTAAATAAAGTAAAAGTCACTTGGAGAAACAAGGTGAGCAGGGAGGATAAAAGAGAGATAGGGGCCTTTATTCTCTCATTATGTTGTTTATCATTTGATATCTGGCTTCTTGCTAGTGAGGCCATGCACTTGGGAGTTTTGTTAAATTTTATATGCAGCAGCGAGAGCCATTCTCCTGGAGGATGGCTAAGACCCTAGACGAGATCTAGGGCCCCCCAGTGCACTCCTGGGGTATGTGGTCTGGGACCAAACAGTCAATGCCATGGCAAAAGACCCTTCTTAGGGCCCCCAGTATATGA
>JZKD02S1655223.1:2302326-2318746 GCA_000966675.3 Picea glauca
TCAGATCTGAGTTTACTATAAGATTGTTTTATTGAATAAGCATTGTATAGATCTATAATATATGCTCCTTGTTTACTGTTTGAGTATAGTTCCAGAACTAAGTTATATATATCTGTTGTTATAGATCTGTTGTTACATTTAGAGAACTTACTATTACTGTTTAAGATCTGAGTTTTATGGCATATGATCTGAGTTTTCTTCTTCTACTGTTACAGTCTGATATAGATCTATCTTTCTATATGCTATTATCTCTGTTTATGTTTCAGATCTAAGTTGTTTTAGCATTGAAATTAAAAGGAGACTGCTGATTTTCAAAATTACCCTAAATCTAACAATCTGGCTTCTTGCTAGTGAGCCCATGCACTTGGGAGTTTTGAGGGTTTTGACTTAACAAACCCTAGAGATCATCTTGGTGGTGAAAGATCCCACCCAACTTGGTCCAACTTGGTCACAGAGGTGAAAGATTCCTCCCTCACCATTCTACATCAGATCTACTCAGTTACAAGAGGTTTCTACATCAGTTACAGGTTCAAAGAGAGCTTGGGCACAGCTTCAGGGGATTTCCAACAGGAGGGCGCACCACCTTGAGGAGATTAGCTTGATCTAGGCAGAGGAGAAGGATTATGAGGAAAAGGACTTCTCGGTATTCTTTGTAGGGCCTAGGGTGCCTTTCCTAGCCCTTTCCGGAAGAGGTTTCTCTGTCGTATTATTTATTGGAGCTCATCACAGGTTCAGAGGGAGGAGGGCACACCACAGATTAAGGATCCTGTCTTTTGGAGGGTCAGTTCTTCATTGTTAAGCCCAAGACTTTGTCAGGGGTTTCCCCTTGACCCGATCTACAATTCCATGTATTTTGAGAGCATCTGGAGGTCTCTAGGATAGAGGCCGAATTATTGGGTCTTCGGCCATCCAGGAGGGCGCAAGCCAATTAGGGGTTTGTTCATTTGGATGGTCATAACTTCACCGTTCAGCTTGCGACTTCACCAAGGGTTTGGCCTTGGCCCGATCTACTCTTCCAACCATTTTCAAAGTGTTTGGAGGCCTCTAGCAGCAAGGCCGAATTATTGGGGGTATTCAGCTTTCCAGCAGGGCACAACTTATCCAATTTGAGGGTTTGATCCAGCATTGAGTGCAGATCTCAGTTGTCATTCATCTCCGGCAGCCATGTGGCCTTTAGAGGCTTGTATCTTCTCTCTGTGATCTTGCTTGAGGGTTATCCTCATTTTTCTACTAGCTCTTAGCTATATTGTACCAGATCTGCAGATCCATTGTATCAGGGTCTTCTTCTATTATGAATAATATCAGATCTGAGGTATATTTTTGGGTTATCTCTTGTATTGTTGATCTTGCATCTTGTTGAGGTATGTTCTATTGCTATATCTATGTTGATTATTGTTGCAAACACATATAACAACCATTAGTATATACTATAAACCCTAGCGCAACTCATGAAACTTAAGACTGCAAAGTGTTTGGCGAAATGCCACAACCAGAAAACGTTTAAAAATCACATGAAAAATGCAATGTTCTTGGCATCTTGGCTTGGGAACATTACAATGTGAATGCAGAAAACCCAGACTTAGAGCTCTCTTTTGTTGCTCTTGATATTGTTGATGATGCAAGTGGAAGTGGAATTCAAGTTGCCTCTTCTTCCCATCGAGGCTCTAGTTCTGCTGAACATGCATGTTGTTCTATTTTTGATGATGAAGATGAGGATCAGTGTGATATGTAATTGCAGTTGCCTTTAGCTCATGTTTTTTTTCATTTTCAGCACATACAGCCTCATTTATAAAGGCTGATTTTGGATGTAAAGCCTCATCTATAAAGGCTAATTTTGGATTTTGCTACTTGCATCATGTAATGAATGATATTCATCATTTATGGGAGTTAATATGGACATGGTTTTCCTTCTAAAATGTCATATATATATATATATATATATATATATACGGAGTTTCCCCCGACGTTTCCATTTTTTGAGGGCATGTTTCGTATCATCCCGGTTTCGGAAACTCAGAATCGTTTCCCTGTTTCGTGCAACTTAGGTATTTTGTTAATTTTGCAATCTGATTTCTCATTCTCCTTAACTTTTCATTGTGATTTCATTTATCTTTTGAGTAGTTTTCTGTTCTACTTTCTTTCTATATTCATTGTGCTAACCCTGCAGGATCCCTCCAAGCGAAAAATCTATCTTTTCCCCACATTTTGGACAGTTTTAACACGCTGCCCAAAACATAACAGCAGTTGTTTTTTTCATTAAACGCAGAAAATCAGACTTAGGACAGCGGCAAATCACCTTAGGGACTCCCCCTTGAGGCTAGCAAGAACTAACCCAAATGGAGAGGGGTCTAGCCCGTGACAATTTGGTGCTTTTCTCCTTGAATTAGCCAAGTTTTCATGGCTGTTATAACAGGTTTATCAGCTCAATTGGAGGGTGGAAATTTGTGCTAACACTAATCAAGCGACGTGACCTATCAATCATTGTGACTAGTCAATGTTATAAGTACACCTTCACATGGAATTGTAATCATATTATTCAATATATCTTATTCAATTATATTTATTATTTTTTCCTGTATGGATTTTAATTATTTGTCTTTCTTATGTTGGATATTCCAGAGTAAATGAACACCATTCATTTCAAATATCCACTAATGTAGCCATAAACCATCAATGTCGAATGACCAACATGAACTTTGGAGAAGTTCATTTTGAGTGATAACACCAACTATGCCACTTACAGGAGACCGAAATGGAGGAGCATATCATCTTCAGATGTCCTATTTATTATGAGATCAAATGGAAGTTTTATTGCTTTTATCTCGAGTGGCTCCCTCTCCACATTCTTTCATTTTCCAAACCAGAGATGATTAGCTCTTTTCATGAAGAGATCTCCAGACATAGATCACAGTCCTTATGTGCAACGGTTAGAGCCCATCAAGAGGTTCAACTCTTTCTTCCGTATTGCCTGGTAAGTTTGTGGCTACAAATAGTATGCAAAGGCCCACACCACTCTAGATATCAAATCAATAAGATCTCAGCTCTCCTCACAATTTGAGTGATGATTAAGTATTTATTTTATTTTCTTTATTTATTTTCTTTTGTAGAGGCTTACACTATAGACAGAGCATGCTGGTCATGGCTAATTTTCTGCAACAATGGAAGCTAGCAGAGTAGACCTGTTTCCTACCATCCGCGGCAACTAATAATATGACTGATTGTTCATGAATCCTTGAGTGCATATAAATTCAAAGGTGTGTGTTCTCCTTATCCTCCTTTTATATTATGATTTTTTATGGGTGTATCCCAACAAAGTGAGCAGAAATTAAGGAGTGAAGATGGAAGTAGATAGCCTTCTAAGCTAAAGTTTTGATGCTACGTGGCAGAAAAGTTTGGCACTCGATCAGCAAAAACACTGCTCTAATACCACTCATAATAGACTTGACAGTTGTTACAGAGAACCATCACAAATAAAAAAACAGTCTAGAATATACATAAGGATGTAAAAACATACCTATAAGATGTGACAAATGAATGATACAATTGAACAGAGTTACATCTTTATATAATACTTTAAGAGATAGGCCATGAAAAATAGTCATGACTTGTAGGGATTAATTTATATAACTAGGTTTATTTATATTGTATATTTCTTATATTATGCATATAACAGACTCTCTCTGTATAGACTCAAGAGTACCATCCTCCAAGTTTGGAGATTCTTCCGCTCAGCCTTGGATGTTAGGAGTGTTAGACCTCCTTGATCTAGGGCTCCTTCCTGGATTCCTCCTAGGAGTATATAGATAGGCCCCATCATCCCCGGATACTAGTCAGACGACATTATCAAAGAATGCATCCACTCCTTCATGGTGGTGGATGACTCAGTTCAGGAGACTTCTTCTCTATCCCCTCATTTTTCCTTGACTCCTAGTTGCAAAACACCTGACATACTTTCTACTTGTCATGATTTTGTCTTTTGTACTTATTTTACACTTCCTCTTTTAGCTTTGTAATTGGCTGTTTTCTGCTTTTGATAAAGTAGAAATAGGAGTTTCTTTCGCACTCACACTATGTACAAATACTAGATGTACCTCTGAGTCCCATTGACCTACTTATTGTGGTCATCTGTTGAACATTAATAAAATTTTATCTTATTATCTTATCTATCATTCTAATTTTCCTAATGATTTGTTATTTTTAAAAAAATGTTTTTTGAATTATTTATATTTTTTTGTATTTTTAAGGAACCTTGTAGTTGTTTGATCATTTCCTAAAATTTTGTAGGTCACATTTCCATGTCGTCCCTGTTTCAAAAACATGTACTCCTTTAGAAGTGTCATGCCAACATAGACTAAATTTAAAACCAACCTCAACTAAAGGATGTAATTTAATAATATCATACTTGAAAAACAAGATTAACAACAAACATAAATGCTCAAGAATAAAAAATAGGAATAGACTTACAATATCTTCATTCCTAACAAGGAAATCAGCAAAATGCGTGGGTACAAAACCAGGAGCTACAGTGTTAACCCTTGTATTTGGTGCCATTTCAGCAGCAAGAGCCTAGAAACACACAAAATTGTTATTTGCCATTTCCTACGAGATCTTGACAGCATTCTCAGAAACTCTAGAAATTAAACAACTTTATAATGATATTATCATTGGCATTCATTCTTCTAAAACTATCAAAGGAGTGTATAAGCAAATTCTGACAGCGATAATAGACATATATAGTATATACCATAAGATGAATATCATGTAGCTTGGACATAACCACAAAGTATCGTTTGGTATAATCACATAAAAAGAAGTTGACAGTTAATCTTGTTTACAACTGAATGAACCTTCTATTGTCTACTACTTCATGATACAAGAAGGAAAACTGAAACGTGATAATGAAGATAGCATATATGAAGGTTCCCAGCCTTACTAATGAGAGGTAAATCAACTAGAATTATTGCATCCAATTCTTGCCTTGTTAGTTTCACACAATAATTCATAAAATATATCATTCAAAAAATAATATAACGGAGATATTGATCTAAAAATAAGAATCGTTCCCATCATCTGCTCAGAGTCCTGATGTCAACCTCATAACTCTGTTTGTTGTTTATTTCCTCATGATGTCTGATCACCAACATTCAACTTTTCTTTCTACAGGTGATTGGCCTAAATTCCATCATTTATCCCTAACAGTGGCTAGTGACTAGATTAGATTACATGCTTGGCAATCCTCTAGTCTAGCTTCTAACAGGTGTAATAAGGCTCTCCTCTTGCTTTAGCTGGTTTTTGGGTAAGCCTGAATTCCATTACTCATCTTCATAGTGACTAGTGACCAGATAGAATTACAAGTTTACTAATTAGTCATAATGTCTCTCTTGAGTCTTGATATGGCATGTGCTCTACCATGCATCACAGGGCTTCAATGAATCAATATCCTCGTTGATCTGTAAATTGGTGTGGATATTCCACTAGAACAGTTAGTCAGAACAGATCTTACAGGTTTATGCAAAATCTTTGTTATGCAATGTTTACTTAAGATTAAAATTTAATATTACTAGCTTAGTGCTCAAAATACTGAAAGAAGCTGAGAATGAAAATATAAGAAGCTAAAACAAATACCATGCCATCAACTTTTCTTTATATAGGTGACTGGCTGAAATTCCTTCGTTTATCCCTAACAGTGGCTAATGACTAGATTAGATTAGATGTTTGGCAATCCTCTAGTCTAGCATAGGTGCCATCATCACCCAATTCTACCTTCACATTGAACTTCTTATCTCGACAGTTCACAAGGTTCTGTTTGAAGCCTATCATGTGGTTGGAGGCCCCGCTGTTCACTAACCAAACTTCTTCCAATTTGGTGACAGTACCGGAGAGGGCTGAAACAAGATAAATTTCTCTGCGTTGTTCTTATTCTTTAGTAGCAGCTTTGGTTCTTCTTCTTTGAGGCTCTTCTTCCTTAGTTGCAACTGAAGCATGGAACTTGCCTCTCTGTCTCTGCTGTGAAAGAAGGTTCCTGCAGTCTTTTGCATAATGACCTAGACTTTTACAGTTAAAGCATCTTCCCTTTGCCTTTGTGTTGAGGAAACTTCTTCCATTTCTTGGCTTTGACTGAAAGAGCATGGTCTTTCACTATTGAGGGTTCATTCCTGCTTTTAAGTCTACCCTATTCTTCCAGGCAATAATGCCATAATCTCTCGAAGTTGGGTTGAACTTCTCTTCCATTGACTGATGAAAGAAATGTCTCCCATGAATCAAGAAGACCATCTACTATTGTTTGTACAAGGTCATCATCATCCACTGCAACTCCAATTGTTGCACGTTGATCTCTTGTTTGGGCAATTTTGGAAAAGAACGCAAACATAGATTCATCCTTTCCCATCTCTAATGTACATAGTTGTTTCTTCAATATCCTCTTCTACGTTGGGGCCTTCTTTTCATATAGATTTGCTAGGGCATCAAAGCATTCCTTAGTTGTATTTAAATGAGCAATAAGAGGCATCATGTTGTCTTTAATTGAGTCAAAGATGACCCTCTTTGATTTGGCCTACCTCTTCTTATATGTTGTTTTTCCTGTATTTGAAGTAGGTTCTTCTATCACCCTGGTAACCAGCTCATCCAAGTCACCTTTTTCTAGGATATTAAAAACCCTAGCCTTCCAGGCATTGAAGTTTGAAGCCCCTTCAAGCCTATTTTCTGCTTTGACTGAAGATGAAGCCATACTGAAAACAAGATCTGATATAAAACAAACTTACTGTTGATCTGCAAAACAAACCCTTGGATGTAGATCTACACAAGCTCAAAAGTCTGGCAAAATTGGGCTCTTTTCACGCCCTAAGCTCTGATTCCATGTTAGAAATTCAAGGGAAAACTAGAACAGAAATATTCTTTTAGTTTTATTCACTACAGTAGATATAGATCAACAATCAAGTCAAAATTTCTAAAGTAAACCAATCACAAAAATAATGGATTTGAACATTACTAAAGAAAACAATTCTTAACTATATCTGAACATGAACAGAAGAAACAATTTTGAATATTAACTTGAACAAAGAACAGATCTTATTATTAGCAAAAACAAAATCTGAACATTACCTTAGCCAAAAACAAAGAACATATATACATGATTTGTTGTTGTCCTCTTTTCTGTATGCTCAGAAAAAGCTATAATGGTCATGGATCAAACCCTCAAGGGTAGATCTTCATCATGATCTTGTGGACAAATTTTTCCAAGAAGAACTTAGGGTAAATATCAGATAACTTAATCAGCAAGGCAAACTAGGCTGAGGCAAGGACACTACTATCCAAAAGAAGGGCCATTTACAGCCTTAACAAAATTGATCAAACCAAAACAGCGGGGGCAGCAACATAGGTGGCATCAAGTAGACAGCGGCAGCTCAAGAAGGTGACAGTACCATCAGGAGGACACACGACAGCTTGAGAAAGACCCTTAGAGGTCAGCAAGAGAGGGTCGCATCTTATACCAGCCACCAAGGAGAGAGTTGCATTGTTAAGGAGGGAGTCGTAGCACTGTTCCATACCAAGGGAAGAGGTCGCACCATAATAGACAGCAAGAGGAGAGAGCCACATTACTTAGACAGCAAGAGGAGAGGATCGCACCACTTTATATAGCAAGAGGAGACCAAAACCAGGGCAGTTGTACCCTACACTAGCACAAGAAAACTCCAAACCAGCAAGAGAGAGAAAAACCCAAGGAGGCCGAACACTCAATCAGCAAGCGAAAATATTCCAAGTAGGCCGCACCCAAAAACAAAATTGAACAAGAGTAGCCGCAGCAAAAATCAAACCAAGAGAAAGTGTGGAAAGAAGAACATGAGTGAGAGAGTGAGGGGTGAGGTTCCTTATAAAGTTTTGGTATGGGTTAGGGTTAATTAAAACCCAATAATAAAACAAATAAAAAATAATTAATATTTTAATTAGAAAAATATTAATTAGAAAAGTCAACAAGTCAAAGTGACTTAGAAAAGACCAACACCACATAAAGGGAGGATGTGGTACAACCAAGAGGTTGCAACAGTAACAAGACAAAGTCAAAGGGGGTTCTTCTTCAATGGCAAACTGTCCACATAAGTCACATGATAATTTATAATTGTTATCATCCCAGCATAAGGGGAAAGTCATTGATGTGATCATGTCCTTTCTTCTTACCTGCTGCTAGGTCTCATGGACCATCCCGAGAGAGAAGAAGACCACACATCATCTCGTCTTGGTACTTAACCAAGCACTGCCTGGTCCCAGACCAAGATACCCCATAACACATCTAGGGGCCCTAGATCACCAGTAGGGTCTTATCCACCAAGGTACACAACCAAGGATCATTCCAAGCACCGAGCATGGATTCCCTGGAATACATCCAAGGGCCCTAGAACACATCTAGGGACTTGCCTCATCAAACTGCTTGGTCCTTGACCAAGAACTCCAACAATACACTGGGGGGCCTCACTAGGGTGTTTTTCCATGGCTCTAACTCCCTGGTCCCAAACCAAGAACCCCAGGAGTGTACTGGGGGCCCTAGATCTCAGCTAGGGTCTTACGCCATCCTCCCGGAGAATGGCTCTTGCAGCTGCTTAATTTTAACAGTTTCAAAAAAGAAAATGAATGGTTCTCATACTTTCAATCTTATGCATATCATGCAAAAGTGTTATCGCTCTTATTCTGTATAGTGTATCATGAGTATGTTCATCAAAGGCATAATAATGATCAACAAAGTTTAAATAATATAGTCCACCAGAGTCAAAAAGCTGAATGGATGATTGAGTTTTCTGTCCCTATGATTAGGGAGGCTAGTAAAATCTCTTTATATATTTACCTTCAGCATATTTGCCATGATGGTATAAACTGTTCTTCAAGAACTACTACAAATTACGCTTATACCAATTTTATATCACTCGCATGTTTGCATGTAGATCATCATTGGGCATCCTCATGCAAGTGTTTTTGAATTTGATCAAATATAGCATATTTCTAGAAAGTACACTTGCAGATCAGTATATGCATTGGAACTTATTATCTCAATAGATGTTGCTCAAGGATATGGAGCTGATATGTATGGCTTTTAGTGTTCTTGAGTACCCTAGTGAGCTCCTTTGGTACAAAATATTCAATCTATTGTGTGTGTATTATCTTTGCTATTTATATGTTCTCTGGCAATGGCCACTCCAAATCAGGCATGAATTCAAGACATAAATTTGTGAGAAAAAATTCAGAGGTACTAAACTCTATCTCCAATGAAGCCAGCTTCAATCTTCTATTCATAGAAGAAGACTTTTTAGTGATTCACCCAAAACACATGCACACCCGATTTTCATTTTGTTCTAGCTATCTTCATTTTAATGGTTGATTGTTTCTCCTTTAAGATGGTATTTTTAATTTTTGTTATCAATGATCGTCATTACCTCTTCCTTTTTCTGAGAGCTATCTACATTCAGAAATTATTGTGATATTTGTGCCTGATGCAAAGTTATTTCGCAAGACAATCTTACTTGACATGTCTCCTGGCCATTGCATTTGGTGTTTGTCCTGAGGTCTAACACATAAAATTCAATAAACCTCTTTCACATAGACACGAATTCCACTTGTAATTGGTTTTATGTGGAATTTTATCAAAGTAATTGTTTTCAATGTCTCCTACTTCTCTGTTTACCAGAGCCGTCGCTTGCTTATCTAATAATGGGCACTCCTCAATAATGCTGACTTGGAGACTTTAATTCATGAAAATATAGCTCAGATCGAATAAAATCTGTCTCATTGAAACCCACTGCCATCTTTTGCCCATCCAAGAAGTCAAATTGTTTTCTGATGGACCCAAAATGCAGTCATTCCCAATTTTCATTATGTTCTGGCTATCATTGTTTTAATAGTCAACTGTTTCTCCTTCAAGATTGTACTTTCATTTGTTTTGTGATGGTTGTCTGATGCAAAACTATTCCCCAAGACAATAGCACTTGGTGTGTCTCTTACCCATTGCTTCTATGTTTAGCAGAGAGTAGGTTTTGTAATCAAACATAGAAGCCTCATGTGATGGTTTTTTGAGTAGTACATTATCTTCTTTAACCTCACTCTAAAACAATATGAGACCATTCAATGAGAAAAATTGCCATAAAAGTTATACTTCTTGTGCCATAACAAATATAGCCACTTTGCTGAACATTGTGCCATAAAAAATATAGCCACTTTGTTTGCTTGTTCAGTTGTGTGAATTCTGCTACCAATAAAATGAAAATCAGCTATTGTTCATCATATAACATATTCTACACTATGAAAGCATAAATACCCAGCATTCTACAAAGTCTTATTATGGATTCAAATAAAAAACTAAACAGAGAACCAGAATATGTTTCATGTTTTTCTTATACAAAAGAAAGCAATACCTTGGTGAGCCCTAAAAGGGCAGTCTTGGTAACCCCATACATAGCCATTGATGCCTCTGGACTGTAAGCAGCAATTGATGAAATTATGATAATCGATGACTCTTGTGACAAGTGAGCAGCAGCATCCTATAAAAGACATCACAAGACCATGTCAGAATATTAAATATTGATAGGTAACAAGCAATCCAACAATAGCCGAAAGGACCCTCAAAGTGATCATCCTCCATGTAAAGGGTTAAGAGTAATAAATGCAGTACAGACTCCAGAGTACGGAGGCCCCCAAGCAAAATTTGGAAGCTCCAAATTTTAAATTTTCAGAAGAAAAAAAATCAGAAAAATTTAGAAATTTAAGTTTAAATTATAAGCTGACAATCCATATTATTTTTATATAAGAATGTAAGATGGGTAAGGGTAAGGACAAAACAGAACAAACAAGATCAAGGGCAACTAGAGTCCAACAAATTCAAGGACCCTAAAGATAAACTTTGATGCGTTGTCTAACTAAAACCCAGTTTAGCTGGCTGTGGAGTTTTTATTAGGAATTCTAATGCCCAGTGCATACTTTTGTTTATGAGAAGATTAGCCGAGGATAATTATAGTAATGTCCAACAAATGACCAAAAAAGTAGGTCAATGGGACACAAGAAAAAAAGTACGACCAGCAATAAGCACCTGCAGGAGCACTTAAGACTACTCCAAAAGCATCAACTAATCTGAACTAACAGATACATGAGAAACGCATAAGACAGCATGAGGAAGTAATCTCCAAATAAAGAAAAAAAAGGACCAGGGGCTAGATATAATAGCAAGGCCCTAGCTCAATTTGAGCATCGTAGATGGAAATACAGGTAGGAGCGGAGAGAAGAGAAGGGAAACCTAAAAGTGGGGAGGGGATCAATGGAAATGTCATTAGACTAGAGATCTCAAGAAACCAACATTGTGGCCATCTAGGGGGAGCCATGTCGAAGCTAAAGCAATCTTCTCTAAGGAGCAAAGTGCTAAGACCAAGTACCACTCTCGTCCAAAAGATAAGTTGCCTAGATATTGTAACTTATGAAGCAAGGAGACTAATCTGGAAATGGTCTCGAGGCGCAAAGTATGTGCATTGGACTCAATCTGAATGATGTCGTGAGGAACTGTTAATTTGTAATGGATAATATGCAGTAGCACAAGGATCTAGACTCTTTCAGTCTTGGCTTAGTGGGCACTTGAATAATTAGGTCCCTAGACCATGGAACCATAAAGGATAGTGGATTTGATGATTGTCTTCCAGACATGCATCTTAGATGAGATATCCTAGAAACGAAGATGAAAGTAATGTCTCTCAAGCATGGCTAAAGTGCCATACCCCTTGCAGAGTCAAGGCTGAAAATATCAAGATGAAACATAGCCCTAAGAACTTAACCGCCAAGTGTAGACCATGGTAATCTCAATCTCCCTCACTCAAAAGTGGAAGTGGCAGTCAGAGAGAGCACTCTTCAGTGCATTGACTATCAAGACCTTTTTTTACAAAGGTTGACCATAGACTATTGAAGATCACAGAAATAGGTGAGCACATCAATCTCTCGTTGAAGCCCCTTGAGTGATGAAGCTAAAAGGATCATATCATTGATGAATAGAAGCAAGGAAATCAAGATGTGATGAAGGAGACAATTGTCACAAGCCTATATGTGCTCCTTAAAAGAGTTCCAACTTGTCAACCCCACATGCTTAGGGGTAACTTGAGGAGATCACGTCTCATGGCCCACAATGAAGACATGATCTCGACGATGATGATGATCAGCATGTCCACTCATGGCAGCCCAGCAGCCCCCCTCTCAAATGCCTCTCTTGCTCTTGATCAACAAAGCTCATTACATCCAATCAGCATAGTGTTTGGGAGATGGTGGTCCAACATCACCATGAGGTACATTAGTCCTTGTTTCATGTGAAGTGTCTTACTTAATATATTAGGCATGTGAATGAAGATCATTCCTTGAAATTGGATAATGAATCATAAGCTCAAGAAGTTATGCTTGTTGCCTTATTTCACCTTGGTGGCTATCATTTGTGCTCTGGTCTCGTGTTGTCACCCCCAAGGAACAGGGGTATTACTAGGGGGCCCTCACAAGGGTAACGTTCCATTTCCTCGCCATACTTAACACTTACCATCCTGGAGCCTGTCACAGTGTACTAAACTTCGATAATGGGTCATGGTTCATTTTCTCATGAGAAGAGGGCTAGAATGTCGAGGTTGATGCAGTTGCTAGTAAAAAATGATAAAGAAAGAATATTATGAAAGAAAAAAAGAAATGGGAAACATGGACATTTAAAAGCCACAGTCCATTCTTGAGCTCTACCTGTTTTGTGTTTGCTCTAGTCCCAAAGCAATGAATGCTAATGCTTGAAGCCTTATAAAGGGGACTTGCAAATCAATAAAAGGAAAAGATAAAAGGCATATTAAGGGGTTTGGAAAAACATAGCGCCTAGAAAAGGGTAACTCAAGAGCAAGCACACCCTCTACAAAGGTGCTCATAGAAATGGACCAAATGATTCCATAAGCCATGAAGTAAGCCCAACATGCTTCACTATCACACTTACTCTTGAAGGGTTTCTTTTCTTTCCTGCTTCCCCGGGGACATATCCCTCTACTTGGGTCTTTTCTTTCCTGCTTTAGTTGGCACACCTAATAGGGTCTGATGATGGTCCACCATACTTAAACTTGCCAACTTACATAAAGTCTTGAGCTAATGTGAAGTTTGAAGGGGATACTTGATGTGAATTGTTTATGTGGCTTCTATATTAAGTAACGACTTACTTTATATGATCTAAGTACTCTTATACCTTGTGAACATTGGTCTTACTTGATTCCATACTTTGATTTGATTTGGATACACCTAACATGGTTCTTTGAAGTATGTCCCCTGCTTTCACCCAAGATGTTGTGCATCTATTTATAGGATATGGTACATGTGATGCAAAGCCTTGAGTCATTTGATGGCTTAACATACTCAAACATAGGCTCTCACATCTTCTGAACCTTGGACGATGGACAAATGGGCTTGCATTTGACAGATATGGTCATGATGGCACACATATGGGCAGAAAGCCCATAATTTGGATAGTACACCCACACCTTACTCAGCCACTCAATGGAGGACGTTGCACTTGGTTTGGGTTGGAAACCATGCAGAGATGAGATGCACCCTCTCTCCACTTTGGACGTTGTCTTCTCCACCTTGAAAGTTGGGCTTTTGATGATGACGTCATGTGCTAGGGTTTGCTTGCCACTTGGACACCATATGATGATTTGATGTGACATGGCACTCTTCCACCTTGCTTGCACCTTGGACAATGACATATGGCCTTGGAAGGCCCTCCTTCACCCTTTGGAGGCTTGACGTCACCACACGTGTGAGCTTATGATGGCTATTTTGCATGATTTATCATTTGTAGAGGCTATTTGAGGGATCGGCCCCACCTGTAGCATGGATTATTATTGTTTTACACCTATTATTGTGGATTATAGTGCTTGGTTACCTCCTATAAAAGGAGGGAGCGCTCAACTCATTATCTCATTATCACAACTCCTCACACTTTTGGGGATCTATCTTAGAAAAGTTTCGCTCTACCTCTCTATCTCTTGGAGTCTTATGTGCACTACTTAGAGTAGGATCTTGGATGGATGTTTCTCTTGTTGATGGTGGATTCTTCATGGATTAGGGTTTCCTCATGCTAATGTGCCTTGTTTGTAAGTGTTTACTTTGATTGCATGTGGTTTTCTTGGTTTATCCTAGTAATTTTCTCTATTAGAGTGGTAAACTTGTATGTTATCTTGATATTTCTGAAATCTTGAAACCCTAAGTGGAAGGATTGAGAGTCGTTATCCCCTTCCCTTGTTGTTTTCACCTTGACTTGTTGAAGCATTTAAAATTTGTTCCACGGGTTAGGAATGGCTATCCCTTAGGGTTTATCTTAGCTAGGGTTTGGTTCTAGGGGTTAGGAGTGGCTATCCCCCTAGGGTCAAGACCTAGTTCAATTCAACTTCTTTGCTAGACGCATTAGAGAAAGTGGGACGGCACCTAGGGTTTATGAGTGGATAAACCTTAGTGGTCTTCCTTTGAGATTTAACCTAGTTCTATGAGTGGCTGGCTCTAGGGTGTGAATCTTCACCTTCTCTCTTGCTTGGTCTCCTTGAATGCATTGTATTGACTCCATTTGCCCTAGGAAAGTAGACGCGGCACTAGTCTTTTATACTTGTGATGCTTTATACTCTTGAGTCTCAACAACTCTCAAAACCTTCACTTAATCTAACTTTATGACATCATTGGCATGCTAATTGTACCTCAACACTGTTAAAATATTCGATGTGCTCGTTTTACCATAGACAATATCACTATTGTCACTGAACCATAGGAACGCAGCCACCCCCAAGTACCATAACCTTTGCTAGATAGAATGATTCCGAAAACAACACTAGAACCAACAGATAACCAAGAGAATGCATCTTTCTCCAAAGATAGCTCACCAAACAGAAAGTCCCAAAGCCACAGAACAAGAACAATACTCAGTTGCAGTAGTTGCAGTTGCAGTTACCAAGAATACCACCAAGAGATACTAGAAGGTAGGGCGCATATCTTAGGCTAGATAGCGCTAGAGAGAGAGACCAAGAACCACCCCAGAAGATCCACCTTCCATCCTTGCAGCGGCAGCTCCAAACTTGCGCCATACTTGAGAGAGTGAGTAAGTTGAGTGAGTACAAATGAGCTAGAGCACCCTCTATTTACAGTGGTTCTTGTCACTTGTATGGGCCAACTTGTCCTTTTAGAGGCTAATACTTTAATATTAATTCTTTTACTAAGCCGACTTGTCTTCTAGGGTTTTTGCACCTCTGTTTAGGGTTTCTCTTGCTTCCGGAGTATTCTATTCTAGCCAAAGGTTACACATGGAGGTTAATACCCCCTGTAACTACCATAATATCAACAAACACTTTGCATAATCATTGGATAACTTGCTGCTGTCATAAAGTGAATGCTACAACCATTAGGGCTGCTATTTATTGCTGCAAACTTACTTGATATTGTGGAAAAACTTGCTCAAAAATCTTGTTTAGCAATTGGATATTGTACTACTCGTTGAAGGCTATTTTTTGAGATATAATTGCTAATTTTTTGGTCTGATTTACCCATTGCTGTTGCAAATTATCTATTGCTGTTATAGACTGGTTTACTACTGCAATTTTACAACAGCAATTGGTTTTACTTGTTATCTAGTGTCTAAAGGTGATTGATATGCAATATAACTTGGTAATTGATAATTTTATGCATTGAAAAGTGTCTTGTCTCACACAGGTTGCCCAATTACCTCGTTCAAACTAAATCTTCCTTTCACCTCTCCTAGACCTAGCTTAACCTATTGAGTGACCAAGATAGGGGGTTGTAGGCTTGGCTAATCTTGCTACTTGATCCCTTGAAGTCGCTAGGGAAGCATCCATTATGTTGGACCTCTTTCCTTCACTAAAATGAGGGAAGTATCTACTTAGATGACAGTGGTAGATACCTCCAATTGTTACACAAGATTGGCATCTTGCGGAGGGCTTTGCACAAGTACAAATTCAGTGATAACACAACTCATTAATATAAACCCCAAAGAGATTTAGGGAAACCATGTTTGACACCATGGTGCTCCCAATGAAATCTGAGAGGCCATAAGATGTGCCAACCTGACCAAGGACCAACTTGTAAAGTCACACAATAGCAACCAAAAGGGTTTTAAGATGCCAATGTCACGTAACCTATGGAACAAAGCCTCCATCAAAACAAAGACAAACACTAAGCATTAGAAGATCTTCGAAAGGTAATGACCTCCCTACTCAATGAAGGCCTAGAGAGAGAAAATATGGTCAATGGTCTTGTAATCCTACTAGAAGTTTAAGTTGCACAAAACCGGTAAACGTCTGAAAGTTTCCGAAACGGGTACGGCAAGAAACGCAACCCTCCAAAAATAGAAATGTCCGGGGAAACGCCATATATATATATATATATA
>JZKD02S1655223.1:2318796-2336701 GCA_000966675.3 Picea glauca
TCAGTGATAACACAACTCATTAATATAAACCCCAAAGAGATTTAGGGAAACCATGTTTGACACCATGGTGCTCCCAATGAAATCTGAGAGGCCATAAGATGTGCCAACCTGACCACGGACCACCTTGTAAAGTCACACAATAGCAACCAAAAGGGTTTTAAGATGCCAATGTCACGTAACCTATGGAACAAAGACTCCATCAAAACAAAGACAAACCCTAAGCATTAGAAGATCTTCGCCAGGTAATGACCTCCCTACTCAATGAAGGCCTAGAGAGAGAAAAGATGGTCTATGTGCTTGGAATCCCACTAGAAGTTTAAAGTGCACAAAACCTGTAAACGTCTGAAAGTTTCCGAAACGCGTACGAGAAGAAACGCAACCCTCCAAAAATAGAAATGTCCGGGGAAACGCCATATATATATATATATATATATATATATATATATATATATATATATATATATTAGAAGGAAAACCATGTATATATTAACTCCCATAGATGATCAATATCATTGATTACATGATGGAAGCAACAAAATCAAAATTATAAAAAATGAATAAAAAATATATATGAGTTGTTTATCTTTTATTTAAATGGAAAAAACAGTTAAATTGGGCAATTTTGGGGGGGGCACGGCCTACTTAGACGCTTGTACGGGCCCACAACCAAATAGATTAGTGCCAAAACTCGACCAAAATGTGGGCAGTTGTACCATACGGCGTTTTGTACTCGCAAATCGTCGTACGGTATGGCCGCCCGTGTTTCGGTCGAGTTTTGTACTAGTTTCAGCATTTTGTCGAGTTTTCGGTACCGAGACGACACCATCCTAGCTGTTTCCTGCAGCTTTGATAGAAACCCACCTCTCCTTTGGCTCTGATGTTCCTCTTCTCTGGCTAGTCAGAAAGCCACCTATGAAGTGTTATCGCATAGATCTTGGCCAATCACGATAGTCCTACCATTAATAGGGTATGATGTATCCCCCAATTAGAAGATGGGGTAGATGATTTGATGGGACCAAGAGGGAGGAAAACCTAAACAAACCACACGATTAAGAGGATCAACAATGTAACAATGTAAAGAGTCAATATGCTCCAAGAATATCAAGAAACCCTAGCGACTCCAAAAGAGAGAACAAGTACAAATGAAGATATAAGAGAGAGAGGAAGACTAGTGTGCTCCTCCTAGTCATAACTCTACACAAGAAAGAATAAGAATGATGAGTGATATGGACGATCATAACCAACGTATTCTTCACAAGAGTAAAACCTAGTATTTCACAAGGATCAAGCTCTAAACCAAGACATTCTTTCTAGACTTCATAAGTCCTAGGGTTTCCTCAGGAACCCTAGCAACTTCCTCCAAGAAGACAAGTACAAAGAAAAGAGTACAATGATGATAATGAATGAAAGGACTCTCTCCATCAATATATGAGAGGTAAGAGAGGCCAACAATACATATGTGGGCCAATGCCCTTACAAGCGACCTACAATAACACGAGTAGGCTAACACAAGTCAAGCACTCCACTCCAAGGATACACATGTCAAGCTCCAAGGTGATGCCATACACAATAACGGCTCCAAGATGATGTAGCCACACAAGGTGTGTCCACACTCTACCACAAGCGCACACATACTCCATCACTCTTCCTAAGCCATGCACTCCACAAGGTCGACTTTCCCTCCATGAACAATGTTATGACCCAGGTATCCCCAAGCCAATTGTAGCTATAACCTGTATTTAATGTAGGCAAAGATATTTTGAGTTGAATAGGTAATTATTGAATAAAATAAAAGTGATGATGGTACAATGACCTTCGTGACGGTTTACTTATAGCATTGACTGGTCACGAGGTGAAGAGGTACGTGCCACTTGATGAACAGGTACGTGCCTCTTTGATCTTTCATTTATTTAATTTAAGTTAATATTATTATTATTGTTTATTGTTATTATTATAACAATAAATACAACCTGAGTGGGCCTAATGGTTAAGGACATGTGTTTCCTCCTATGAGGTCACAAATTCAAATCCAGAGGGGGGTAGGGTATGTATACCTCCATAGACTTTACCAGTCAAATCGTTGGGCGAAGGGGGTCCCTTGTCCCACAAACAAGGGGGTCTCATACACCAATTTGGTATTTAGCTTGGTCGTGACCTTAAAAATAGATTATTATTATTATTATTATCATTTTTATTATTGTTTATGTTTTTATGTTCATAACACCAACTCCAAGCCTCCATACAAGAATCCAAGCTACCCCATCCTATCTAGGGCTTGATGCCCTCCACCAATATGTACAATGCTCCCCCTCGTAAGGCATTCTCCAAGAATGTGAACCTCTCCATGTGGCCATCACGAAGGACATCCCCCAAGCTATCAAGAGAACTCCAACGCCCTAAGGAAGAATGTCAAGGTAGCACCCAACTAAGGTCAAGCAACCAGTCATTAAGCTATCTACAATGTGAAAATCCATCATAAACCATCTCCCATGTGCTAATTCATCTTGGACCATCTGAGGTCTAAACATACACCATGTCCCCCAAATGTCATCAAGCACCTCCAAACATGGTGTAAACAGTTTTGAAGTAACCCAAACGGTAAAAACTCCCTTTTTACGAGGAAAGTGTTTACATCAACACCTATCAACTCCCTTTACAACTCCACCAAATCTACCACCTACAAATCTACATGTGTTGTAGTACTAGAATCAACCATTGTCTCCTATAAAGAAACTGTCACCCATGCTATCACAACATCTAAATCGTCTAAAGAATACTGACCACCTATGAATCTGAAGCAACATAATCTTGGATCATAAGCATCCTGCCAAACCCAACATCCCTCAAGTGTTAATTCATCTTGGACCATCTGAGGTCTGAACATACACCATGTACCCCAAATCTCATCAAGCACCTCCAAACATGGTGTAAACAGTTTTGAAGTAACCCAAACGCTAACACTCCCTCTTTATAAGGAAAGTGTTTACATCAACACCTGTCAACTCCCTCTGCAACTCTACCAAATCTGCCACCTACAAATCTATACATGTTGTAGTACTAGAATTAACCAGTGCCAGTTGCAGTGAAAGTTTATGTGAAGTTTTGGTTGTCCTAGTGCGCCTTACCCTAGCACATCTCTAGGTATCTTCAGATTACAAGTTTGAGCACTTTGAAGTTTTAGGAATTGTTGTTGCCTTCCGCTGTTTGCCGCCACTGCCGGAGGTATGTACTTGTATAAGTCTAAATTGTATCACTATCTTGACAGTGTTTGCAGGAGAAGGGATCTTTTGTCCAAGCACAAGATCAAGAAACTATAGAAGACAACCCAGGTGGGAACAGCAGCAACTAAACTCGAGGTTTGCATATCAGGTTTGATATTCCTTATATTGCTGCAGTTTAAGTATGTGTTGTAACTAGAGTAGCAATCTTTAGAATTCTATTATTGCCATTGTTATTACTAGCTTAGTAACACTTGATTATTGTTGATACGACTACCATTAATAATGCACTTGTTTACAAGATGAAATTGATCTCCTCTAGGAGATGTTCTTGATTACTAGCCATTCCATGGAAGTTACCATGGAAATGTTGTTCTTGTCTCTTATTCCGAGTAGGTCACAGGTGATAGCTCTAAGAAGGAGCTATGATGACGGTTGCAGGAGGCAACGATTTAGACAATCTCTAGCTGAGACATAGAACTGTATACACGAACATACACACCTATGTGAAGAAGAAGACAAAGAAGAGTATCTCTTATGGAGATTGACTGTGAAGAGAAAAAGGCTCCAAAGATGACCGTACAGTTAATTTGACCATTCTTCAGATCATCAGGTAGAGTCAGTAGTGCCAGAAGGGCCTACCTAGAAACAATCTAGTAAAACGAGCATGTTCTCGTGATACCTTGCATAATGCAAAGGAGATACAGATACATGGCATTGATAAGCCATACTATGAAGCCTAGTGGAAAAACTCGGCAACGGCAAAAACTCGGCATGGGCCTGAAAACATGGCCTCGGAAAAAATCGGAAAAACTCGGCAAACATTAAAAAATACATAATTTATTCTTTTTTTTTCAAAATTTTAAACATTTTTCAATATATAAACTTATAAAGCAACAACAACATCATATAAACAAATAGGCACATAAATATGAAGAAAGAACCGATATATATTATATAGTGGATGCCAAACAAAAACCGATACATCAAAGTCATTACTGAAAGTCTGAAATCAATACAAAATGACATCAATGATCACATATATAAAGGTGTATGTCCCAAAACTACCCTGCCTTTGCACACCTCAAAAATGTTTGATGGCCTCCACAAACTTCTTCCCTTGCTGCTCCACACACACAAAAAAAAGAATGACAAAAAAAAAACGAATCGGGCTCTTTATCCCGCTTTTTTCCCGATTTTTTCAAAAAAACGCGTTTTTTTCTCTCTAACCAAAAAATCGCGATTTTTTTTTGTTGAAAAAATCGGCAAGCCCAAAAAATCGTGCTTTTTCTGATTTTTGTCGATTAATCGGCGATTTCTTCTACTAGGCTATGAAGACAAGCATATGACTCCACCAAGTGGTGAGGCAGGCGGCCCCACCAAGTACCAGCTTAAAAGGAGCTAGATTTCAGAGGAAGTCAACCCTTAGGATCCAGTAGGGAGGAGCAACCTCCCAGTACAGTCCATAGGAGATCACACTTCAAAAGAAGTCAAGAGATGCAGTGGAAGCAGGTGGCTCTGGAGATCATATAGATTTAGAGGGAGAGAGAGAGACGTCTTCCAGGACTTGAGGAGGCTAGATCGTAGCTTCAAAGGCTTCTAGGAAATGTCAAATCTCCTGGGAGGATTCCTTTGTCTTGATAGACCTTGCTGCAATGACAAGAGGAGGCAGCCAGTCGAAAGGACTTGGATATAGATTTTGCCTCAGTTCCAGAAACCACACATGTTTTCCAGCTATGTGGCGTTGATGAGCAGCATCATTGATTTAGAGCCTTCCACCATTGAAGAAGTTGTTGAGAAGCAGGAATGGAAGGATGACATGATGGAGGAGTATGAGTCCATCATGAAGAATAATGTGTGGGAGGTGGTTCCGAGACCAGAAGGAAAGTCAATAGTGACTTCGAAGTTGATCTACAAGATCAAGCATGCGGCAGACGGAAGCGTGAAGCGAGATTTGTGGCTAGAAGATTCTCCCAGTAAGAGGGAGAAGACTATGACAAAACTTTTGCTCCTGTAGCAAAATACACTTCCATTAGATCAATCATTGTGATTGCTTCTACAATGGGATGGAAATTACACCATATGGATGTCAAGACTGCTTTCTTGAATGGTGTAATAGAGGAAGAAGTGTACATAGAACAGCCACAAGGCTTCGTGATCCATGGGAAGGAGCCTCATGTGTGCAGATTGAAGAAGGTATTGTACGGAGTAAAGCAAGCACCCAGGGCGTGGTATGCCAGGATAGATGGATATTTGATGAGTTTGGCATTTACCAAGAGTGAAGCAGATTCTAACCTTTACTATAAGGTTGAGGATGGATGCCCATTGATCTTGGTTCTATATGTAGATGACCTCTTTCTAACAGGGGACGAGAATCTCATTGATGGGTGTAAGAGGGAGCTCGCTTCAGAGTTCGAGATGAAGGATCTAGGTCTGATGCATTACTTTTGGGGATTGGAGGTATGGCAGAGATCAGATGAGATTTTCCTTAGCCAAGGAAAATATACTGTTGAGATCCTGAAGAAATTCAGGATGATGGACTGTAAGTCCATGACCACACCCATGACAATAAATCTGAAGCTCTTGAGTGACAAATCTTCAGATTTGGTGGATCCCACGATGTACAAACAGTTGATTGAATCCTTGATATATCTGGTTAACGTCGGGCCAGACATATGCATTGCAGTGAATACCTTGAGTCAACACATGGTTGAACCTAGACAAGTACATTGGATGGCAACAAAGCATATGTTGATGTACCTTCATGATACGGTTGGATATGGATTGAGATATGTCTCGGGTGGAGATGTGAAGCTGCAGGGATATACAGATTCTGATTGGGCAAGGAATGCAGTGGATCAGAAGAATACTTTCGGATGCTGCTTCAGTCTGGGATCAGGCATGATCTCATGGTTGAGCAAGAAACAGACATCAGTAGCACTCAGTACATCAGAAGCAAAGTATATCGCAGCAAGCGTGGCAAGCCGTGAAGAAGTGTGGCTCCAAAAGTTGCTAGCTAGGATATTTGATCTAGAATTGGTGCCAACTTTGATACATTATGACAATCAAAGTTGCATGAAGCTTACCGAGAACCTTGTATTCCATAATAGGTCTAAGCATATAGAGATCAAATATCATTACATCCAGGACATGGTGCAGAGAGGAGCTGTGGAGCTCCAGTACATATCCACGGACGAGCAGAAAGCAAACATTCTCACCAAGTCCTTGTCAAGAGTGAAGTATGAGTACTTCAGGGACAAGCTTGGAGTGTTATCGAATGTTCACCGTCGTTGAGAGGGAGGTGTGTTGTTTCTTCTCATGTCGGCTAACCCCTCTGGCCAAGGGTTCCCTGGATCAGTCGTGTGAGGTGACTCAGGGGGTAATGCACCGTTGGACCTGCTGAGAGAAGAAACATCACACACATAGTCGTAAGACTATGGCAGAGACTGTGTGTCTCCGGACAGTAGTTGTGTGCTACTTCGATGGATGTGTTCCACTGGCGGAGGCTGTGTGACTCTGGACATTAGTTGTGTGCTACTTCGGTGGATGTGTTCCACTGGCAGAGGTTTTGTGACTCCTGATAGTAATTGTGTGCTACTTCGATGGATGTGTTCCATTGGCGGAGGCTGTGTGACTCCGGACAATAGTTGTGTGCTACTTTGGTGGATGTGTTCCATTGGCGGAGGTTGTGTGACTCCGGACAGTAGTTGTGTGCTACTTCAGTGGATGTGTTCCACTGGCAGAGGCTGTGTGACTCCGGATAGTAGTTGTGTGCTACTATAGTGGATGCGTTCCACTAGCAATGACTGTGTGTCACTAGACAGTAGTTGTGTACTACTTGGTAGCAGTTGTGATCTATTGGACGACATTATAGTAGTTGTGTGCTACTAGTTGATTGTCATAGAGATTACCAGATCGCTTGATGTAGTTGTATGTGCTATCGCTTGATCGCAGTGACTGTGCCTGATGATTCGAGCTACCGAAGGCATTGTAGGAGCCGTGTGTATGCTAGCAAATTGCAAAGTAGTCATTGGACTACCAAATGAAGACATCATGAAAGATGCCTCCCTAGCTAAGAGGGATTGTTGATGTTGTGGTAGCTGCGGGTGGATCTTTCCCTCCTAGATGACCTTTCTTAGATGTGGAGAAGATTATGGAAGCAAGAGATCCATTGAACAGATATTGAAATACCCTAGAAGAGAAGTCAGCCCAGAAGAATAAAGTAATAATGAAAAGACACATGTCCAGAGAAGAAGTCGACCCAGTCTAGTGGCCAGAAAGACTATAAAAAGAGGACGTCTTGGCTCATTTGTTCACTCACTCACACTCTCCCAACTACACAGAAGCAAGGCGCAAGTTTGGAGGAGGTGACGCAATAGTTGCAGCTCCACAGTTTATTCTTGTTAAATCTTTTGGTATCTCTCTCTTGTGTGCTACTCCTTGAGGAGGTGTGTTGCCTTTCTATGTTGTTGTTGCTGCAACTATGGTGGTATTTCTGGTTGAGCTATCACTTGTGCTAGGGTTTATCTGATTAGACTTGCTTTGTGAACGGAATCTATCTAAGTAAAGGTTAGTGTGCTCAGGGGTGGCATATATGAATGCCTATGGTTGGGTGACAATGATGTGAAGTTGTCTATGGTTAAACGAGCATACCAAAAATTCCAACAACTGCCGCCCTAGAATCAATCTCAACACCATCGTCCATCGAGGCATCACATCTCTCCTCCTTTGGACAACTGGAAAGCTCACAGATGGAAGAAACCAATGTAACATGACTAGCATATCACCTAGGAGGTACACTCACTCTCACTAAAAATTTGGGTGCTCCTATGCATCTTGTAATATTTGGGTAAGCCATCTTGACCTCCTATGAATTGGCATGGAAGGTGAGGGCATGTCCACATCCAATCACACCACATCTCCCTCTAAATTTGACTCATCTTGAGTCTCTGAATCGGTCTCTAGAATAGGAACCTCTTCTCTCTCCTCAATCACTAAAGGAGAATTTTGTGAACTAGAAGAACTCATGTCCTCATCAAATTTCACATTTTTGCTCACCACAACCTCCCATTGTGTCGAATTATCGATTATGTAAGCTATAGAAGTATCATTGTATCCATCCACAGAAGATGCTATCACAGCATCCAGATTCCATAATAGGTTTTGAACCCATCTCCATGGCATCCCACCATGCATGTGCATCTTCAAAGCTAGAAGGCTCTTCTAGCCTTCCACTAAAATGTACAAGTGCCATCGAATTAACAAGTAACTTATAAAGGCCACCCTCTCTCATCCCTCTAGCCAAAGTCCTCAAACTAGCTGGACTACAATCACTAATGGTGCACTATTGTCCCTCAAAAGCAACTATCCACTATAAATCCATCATATAAGACACTAAAAGAATATTCTTCTTCAACCCAAAAATAAAGAAAACATAATCCAACTCAAGAACATCACCTAAAGGCATCTAGAAGGAAATAGAGCCAACTCCTCTCACAATAAGTAGCATCATCACCAAGCTTCACACTCATGCCTCCCTCTTTCTCTTGAATCTTGGGAAATAAAGATCTATCATATCTGATATGTCTCGAAACTCTACTATCCATGTATCATCCAACACTAGACACGGTGTTAGAGGACAAGCAAGAGACCAAAGCCATATCCATTATAGAAAATCTGCAATATGAAAAAGATCCTTCACCTATTATAGGTGAAAAACATTGGCATCTAATGAAACAAATCAGCCACCTATCATAGGCCCTAAGCATCACTATAATGAACATATAACTTTCTTCATTTCATTTGGTATCACAACTACATTCTAATTCCATCCCTTGGCCACATTTTTTTCAGACCCTATTTGATTCGGCTCTTAGCCACGCATTTACCAAATTTATCAAAATTTCTCTAATCCCTAGGTCTTTGACCAAAAAACTTGACCCATAACCAATTACAATTCAGAAACTCCAATGAAGAAATACTACTCTACGGCAAATTGGAAAAAAATAATAATAATACCAAACTCAAGCTGATTTCTAAAGTCAAGGATGAAAAAAATCTAGAAATTCAATTGGTCTCTAGTATACAAGCCGCCTTCCAAATCATGGGTACCATCTATAGTTACCAATAGGAAGATTCAAATCAAAGAAAAGAAGAGAAGTTCGTAAGCATAGCCGCCATTATAGGAAGCTTCCGAAAATCACCTAAGAAGAATCCTTAGAACGAGCTACAATTTCTATCCGATTTGTTCTTCACTATTCCAACAACAATAAAATAAAGGCTTGACCACCAACCCAATTACCAACCTTTGTTGCAGAAAATAACAATGCCGTTCACCTTTGTGGCATCATGTCTCGATACTGATACTACCAGTCACTGTCACCGTAATTATTCACATGGACTATCTGATTCAGCTCTTAGCCACGCATTTACCAAATTTATCAAAATTTCTCTAATCCCTAGGTCTTTGACCAAAAAACTTGAGCCATAACCAATTACAATTCAGAAACTCCAATGAAGAAAGACTACTCTGCGGCAAATTGGAAAAAAATAATAATAATACCAAACTCAAGCTGATTTCTAAAGTCAAGGATGAAAAAAAACTAGAAATTCAATTGGTCTCTAGTATACAAGTCGCCTTCCAAATCATGGGTACCATCTATAGTTACCAATAGGAAGATTCAAATCAAAGAAAAGAAGAGAAGTTCATAAGCATAGCCGCCATTATAGGAAGCTATCGCTTCCGAAAATCACCTAAAAAGAATCCTTGGAACTAGCTACAATTTCTATCTGATTTGTTCTTCACTATTCCAACAACAATCAAATAAAGGCTTGACCACCAACCCAATTACCAACCTTTGTTGCAGAAAATAACAATGTTGTTCACCCTTGTGGCATCATGTCTCGATACCGATACTACCAGTCACTGTCACCGCAATTATTCACATGGACTATCTCTAAGAGGCATCAAAACGGTGAATGGGACGAATGCATAGGTTACCAAGTTGTGACCCTCCCTGTCAACAATCTATTAGATTGAGGATTGATAAAGCAAAAGCTAGTCAAATTTGACTTGGATTCTACTAACCACTTTTGAATAAAAGACAAAATATTCAACCTCATTTTACAAAGCCGCGACTTTCCAAGTATTACGGACGTGACTTTTTTAAGGGTTGAGTTTAAAGTTGATAAATAGAGGTTTAAAATACAATTAAGTTAAAGTGTTCAAGTTTATGATAAAGGCAATAAAGGCATAATTTAAAGAATCACAAGGAACCATTTGAAAAATCAAATGACTTAAAGTTTGTTTTGAGAAGATTAAAGTATAGTAATCGAGTATCCAATCCCACGCACTTCGTGCATCCACTTATTACGAAGAATAAGTTTCATAATTATGGTATCCTTTGAAAAGAATTTCGACGAAAACGAAATGAAACTTAGTGGTGAAAAAAAGAAAAGATTCCCTCATACTTATACAAAATGCACTTCTACTCTATTAAAATTTAAGGGGATTACTCAAGGAAAGAATATTAGCATCGCTATTTCTCCGAACAAAGAGAAAAATTACATTAACGTCGACTTGGCGAATCAATTATTAGTTTCAGAGCCAAGTATAAATGAGAAGAAAAACATTTTTGACAAGAAGCAATATGAAATTAGGGACTTACAATTAACAAATGATAATTATAAATCAACATCCTGATTCAATGTTATAGTTGTATATCTAAACAAAGTTGACATAATTCTAGGTTCAACCTAGATGGAAACATTGGGTACTTTTATCTTAAATATGAAGAAAAAAAAATTGACATTCTCCTATAAGAAGAAGAAGATAACATTGTAGGACGTTAGAATTAAGCCATGCTCAATAGCACCCTAATCCAAAGAATTGAAGGATGTATCAGAAGTGATCCTTCAAGATAGCTAGAAGTTAATACAAAAGTTGCAGGATCACTAGAAAGAATTTGACAAGGTTATCGCTCATAAAGACGAAGAAATTTCTTGTCTTAAGAATCATAATCAAAACTTGATTGCATTGATTGAGAAGCTAAAAAGTGAAAAGAAGTTGCAACAAGAAACATTGGAGCAACTTACCAACAAAGAATCGAAGATCGATAAAGGAACAATGGTTGATTCCATTGAAATAGAGAAGTCATCAAATGTAAAAATCCAGACCTTAGAAAAGGGAACCAATACGGATCCAATGGACATCAAAAATCAAAAAGATGTTTATATTGAAAGCTTATCACTAGAGGTATCAAAAGACAAAGTTTCCAAAAATAAGACACAAGATACAAGGATGCCTTATCATCATCCTAATTATAAAAGCCATCATATTATTCAACAAACTAACAAAAAATGAAATCAATATGAGAAGCTAAATGAAGATCCTATTATATTGAAGAGAAGTTCAAGTGTGGAATCTGATCATTTCCCAAATCACAGAAGTCATCACCACACAATTTTGCAGAAAATTGAATTAGGGTGGTCTGACCCTTTCACAATAAGACAAACAACTTGTGTCGGCAACCATCACAACTTCAAGAACAAATAATCATGAGAATGCATTACAAGTCAAAACAAAGACATAAGCTTGTCCATAAAATGCTTCGAGGACAAAGCATCTTGAAGGGATAGGCAATGTAATGAACAGAAATATATGTGTGTGTGTGTGTGTGTGTGTGTGTGTGTGTGTGTGTGTGTGTGTGTAAACATCAAATAAACAATAATAATAATAACAATAAATGAAGTGACACATCATAGCTAAGGGACGTGACCTAACCAGGAGACATGACTTAAAGTTTTCAATTGGATATACTAAGAAAAATAAATAATGAATGCTTTTACATTTGAGTGGCCCATGTATAAATACAACTTGAAGGGGCCTTTGTGCCTTTTAAATAAAAAGATGTCTTTTGATATTTATTTATTATATTTATCCCCTTATTATTATATTATCTATCCTTTATGTTTATTTTATTCTATTATTATCTATTCCTTTAGGTTTATTTATGTTTATAACATAGCCTTCCCCTTTAGAAGTGCTTTGTCCTCGAAGCAATCTTGGATGATTATGTCTTCCCTTGTGGAGAGTCAACTTGATTCTAGATTTGTTTCTGAATATTGGCATCACATCCATCTAGAAGTTTCTATTTAGCATTTTCTATGGGCATTTTAGACCTAATTCGCCCACTTAGGCCTTATTGTAATTATTTTTAGTATTTTCTAACATTTTCCTTTGAGAACAAATTAAGGAAAATATTATTTTATTGTAGAAAAGAGTTGAGCTAAAACCTATATAAGGGTTTGCTCACTCCTACATTTGGCACGTTAAATTTGGAAGAAATCCCTTCGAGCTTAATGCAAAAAAAATTGGATGTGCTTGGAGGATCTACACATCTATCTTGTGGATGAGGAAGTCTTTCATATTTCTATTGCTATTTCTTTTATTGCTGAAATATCTAGACATATACTAAGGGAGCAAGAACTTGGTATACATCTTCCATTTTCCCTTTAGATTATCATTGGAGCTTTGTCTATGAACGTATTTCCTTCTCTACTCATGGATTGAATGTACACATACATAATCCCCAATAGCTATAATCTCCTTAAGCATTGGATGTTATCTACACATGTAATATCCTTAGATTTATTCTGCAATTTAGGACAGCAAGGAGAGAATGCACTTAGCTTGTATATTTCAGCTATTTTGTTTCTTTTCCATCAATGGGATAGCCTCCCATTTGAGCTTTGCTATGACCCCATGTGCCCAATGGATAAGACACTAATCTTCATTCCACCATCCAATTATTTTCCTTAACTTGTATAAACTTGTTTTGTTGAAATTTACTCTTCATATCCCCTTTGTACTTCATAGCCTAGAATTCTAGCAAGCTTAAACTGCAGAACAAATTTGGTAACGTGACAATGGCCTTCCTTCTTAGTAACACAAAGATATCACCTAGGTGCTTGGGACTTTACACTTTCGTGGGTGACAGATTTGGTGGTAACAAAGCCCATGTATCTTCTTTTGGACAACTAATTCCAAAGTTGGTCAATAATTAATTGACATACGAAAAGATTGGAGGACTTGAGATAAAAGATGGGTAGCAATAAAATATTATTATTAATCTCTTAGATCCCTTTCTTCCCCTCTCATAGACTCATAGCCCCCGTTATACTTGCTTGCATCCCTTTAGCAGTTTTATTAATATAATCAAAATGCACCTATGTACAAAACCAAAATACACTATGGGAATAGTTACTCGCTTGGTGAATGGTTAGTGTATCAAGTCATGGTAAAACCACATATGTCTAGGCTTCTACCCAAGTAATTATTAGACATATACATGTATAATCCAAGGGTCAAAATTAAAGTATTACACTACCCTCCCCTTTAGATTAGCATTGGCCTCAATACAATATCAAAATCGAGACTGAAACAAGTATGCCCCCAGCATAACATCCTCCAACTCCCATGTTGCCTCATTGGGACTGTAATGTGCCCATTGAACCTTTACCCGCTCAATGGCTCTGTTCTAGAGCAATGTGACATTTCTGTCAAGATTCGAGAACGCAAAATGGTTCTGAAAATCTCCTTCCAATTCCACCCAAATTAAATCCTAATCAATGGAATGGTTAGGATCATGCGCTTACTTTTTAACAAAGATACATGAAACAAATTATGAGCTTTTATGTTAGCAAATAATGCAAGCCTATATGCAACTAGTCATATATTCTATCAAGGACTTCAAAAGGTCCACAATATCTCTGTGTAAGTTTGGCACAAATTCCAAGCTTTAGTCATCTTTTCCTCAATCGCACTCTAGGAAACACATGATCTCCAACTCCAAATCTTTGTGCACTCTACTTTTATCTGCATAACTTTTCTTCTTATTTTGTGTTGCTTTCAAAATTTGCTTGAATCTGGGAATTTGTTCTGGCCCAAGTATAATTCAGTGAATTGGGATAACCCAACTCACCTGGGGTGTTGCATTTTCTTTCATATAAAGCTTCAAATGGACTCATCACCAAAGATGACCAATGCCCATTACTGTATGCAAACTCCACCAAGTACAAATAGTCTTCCCACTTGGGTGGTTTGTCCATCACATACATCTATAATGTGTTTTCTATGAGTTGGTTAACTCTTTATGTTTGTCTATCAGTTTGTGGATTGTATGCAATACAAAAAAAATTATTTGTGTCAAATGCCTTGAATAATCCCTTCCAAAAGTTCAAAGTGAACTTAGAGCCTCTATCAAACACAACGGCCTTAGGTATCCTGTGCAATCTGGCCACTTCTTTCATGTAGGTTATGTCCATGCTATGTTTGTTGCCTTGTGTGTGGACTTAACTGAAAATGGGCAACCTTTGTCAATTTTGTTGATATTATGGTAGTTGCGGGAGGTATTAACCTCCACTTGTAACCATTGACGAGACTAGAATATTCCAGGAAGCAAGAAGAAACCCTAAAGCATTGGACATAACCCTAGAAGATAAGTCGGCTAAAGAAAATAATTAATATTGAGTTTTTAGCCTCCAGAAAGAGAAGTCGGCCTAGACAGCTAAGGAGGAGCAGTATAAATACAGGACGCCAGAGCTCATTTGGTACTCACAGCTCGCAACTGCAGAAATTTAGTGGTGCGCAAGTCTAGAGAGTAGTTGCAGCTGCAGCTACTGCAACTTGAAATTTCGTTCTTTCTGGGTTGGACTTTTTGATCAGTCTTGGTTATCTTTGCTTGATGCATTAGCCTTCGTTGGCTATTCACCGGAATTCTTCTCTCTATCAAGGTTAAGGTGCTCAGGGGTGGCATTTGTGCCTATGGTTGGGTGACAATATTGCTATATTGTCTATGGTTAAACGAGCACACCCACTTTTCTAACAGGTTATGGGTCCACACCTCCTTCATTCAGTCTAACCACTGGAAGGAAGCTAAGCCATAAGATTATCAGGCTCGTTGAAGAACTTTCGCTAGGGTTTCTAGCAGGTGCAGTTACTGAAACACTGCGACTAGGGTTACTAGCAGGTGCAGTTGCAAAACCCTAAAACCTCTTGCCCAGCACCTTATGATGGAACACCTTACTCAAGGAGAGGATATTCTAGTGCGCCTAAGTCCAGTGCACCTATTGGCACTCTCAGAAGGCAAAAACATCAAGGTTGAGATTTTGGGTCAAAGTCAACGTTTGACTAGTAGAAGTCAAAGTTTGACCAGCTACCAGTCAACACAAATCATGAATGAAAAGATGGATCATCTACACTATTCAACTCTTACAGGAACTCTTGAAGATGACATGTGGATAATTGACAATGGAGCTTTCAAGCATATGACAATAGACCAAGTCAGACTCTCTAGTCTAAATGAAAAGAAGACATCCTACAAGGTAGAACTTGGAGATAAGAACACATATCCAGTCGAAGGAATTGGTCAAGCCTCCATCAAATTGAAAAAAGGTAACAATGTTCATTTGAGCAATGTCTTATATGTACCTGGTTTAGAAAAGAATCTTATATCTATATCTTGCCTAGAAGACAAAGGAAATAGAATAGCCTTTGTAGATGGTGAAGTACTATCTTGGTCTAGAGACTCCAGCATAGAGAATGCTAGAGTTATTGGAACTCGTGAAGGAAGACTATACAGACTACTAGAACGTAATGATGAAGCTCTTGTACATGATGAAGTCAATCCCAGTGAACTTTGGCACAGAAGGTATGCTCATCTTAACTATCAAGCATTACCTTTCCTCAAGAAGATGGTTGAAGGAATACCAGAACTACAATCTACACATGAAGGAATTTGCAGAGGATGTGCTCTTGGTAAAAATGTTAAGAAGCCATTCCCAAGCAGCAATAATAGATCTAAGGAAATCCTAGATCTAATACATTCAAATGTTTACGATCCGATGCCAGTCAAATCTCTAGGAGGTTCCCTTTATTATGTAATCTTCATAGACGATTACTCAAGAAAGACTTGGTTGTATCTCCTGAAGACAAAGGATGAAGTTTTCAACAAGTTTCAAGAATTCAAAGCAGATATAGAAAACCTCACAAGCAAGAAAATCAAGATTTTGAGAACAGATAATGGAGGAGAATACACATCCAAGGAATTTGTTGCCTTTTGCAAATCAGCAAGGATTAGGAGGGAGCTAATCGTTCCTCATAATCCTCAACAAAATGGTGTAGCAGAAAGGAAGAATAGATCCATTGAGTAAATCGTGAAGGCACTAATGAATGATCAAGGTTTGTCCATGTATTTATGGGGAGAAGCAGCCATGACAGCAATATATGTTTAGAACAGAAGTCCCCTCCACATATTGAAGGATATGACTCCAAAAGAAGCCTTCTCAGGAAAGAAACCCAATGTGGAACACTTAAGAATCTTTGGGTGCCCTATTTACATTCATATCTCCAAGGATAAAAGGAAGAAACTAGAACCCTCAGGAAAGAAGGGCATATTTGTTGGATACAATGAATCATCCAAAGCCTACATAATCTATATCCCAGAACAACATAAGGTTGAAGTCAACAGAGACGTGATCTTCAATGAGAAGATGGCTTTCAAGAAATCTATAGAAGAATCCATAGAAGAAGAAGAATATGAAGAGCTTAAAGAAGAAAGCACCTATCTTCCAGAAAGTCAAAATGAAGAACCAGAACAACTTGATCATCCGATGCAACCATGTGAACCTATTGAATCAGTGAATGTACCCAAAACTAGAAAACGTCCAGCTTGGCTTGAAGCTACTCTACAAGAAGCAGAAAGACTCAAAGCCCCAAGTGGCACCTTCAAAGAAAGCAAAAAGCCCAAAAGATTCTCCAACTATGCAGCATGTATGACAAAGCTTATAAATGAAGAAGCAACTCAGAAGAAACAATGGAAAGAAGCCATGACAGAAGAACACCAGTCCATCATGAAAAATGATGTATGGGAAATCGTGCCTAGACCCAAAGAAAAATCAGTGGTAACTTCAAAATGGGTCTATAAGATCAAACATGCAACAAACAGAAGTGTGGACAAATACAAGGCAAGGTTCGTAGCTAAAGGGTTCTCTCAAAAGGAGGGAGAAGATTATGACGAAACCTTTGCTCCTGTTGTCAGATATACTTCTATTAGAGCCATTATATCTCTTGTTGCCTCCATGGGATGGAGTCTAAATCAAATGGATGTAAAGATAGCTTTCCTCAATGGAGCAATTGAAGAAGAAGTATACATTGAACAACCTCAAGGCTTTGAAGTACATTCCAGAGATACTCATATTTGTAGATTAAAGAAAGCCCTGTATGGACTCAAGCAAGCTCCAAGAACTTAGTATGCCAGAATAGACAGCTACTTAATAAGACTTGGTTTCTCTAAGAGTCATGCAGATCCAATTCTCTACTACAAAGTTGTGAACAATGCACCTGTGATTCTACTGCTATATGTCAACGACTTATTCTTGACAGGTGCAGAGTCTCTCATCACCCAATGTAAGAAGGAACTAGCTTCTAAGTTCGATATGAAAGATCTCGGTCTCATGCACTGTTACTTAGGACTAGAAGTATGGCAGAAGCTGAAATATCCCTGATCCGGCGGATCAAGATATTTGCTACGATCCTACTGCTCCTACGTGCAGATCTGATACTCTGGGGGTTTCTGGATGCGTTTTAGGGTTTGATGTAGATGATCTTTGTTTATAGTGTTTGCATG
>JZKD02S1655223.1:2370237-2395550 GCA_000966675.3 Picea glauca
ACCCACACATGTTTTCCTCAAAGCCAAATACCAAAGTCATTTCCAAGTTTCCACCACTCAATGTATTGTGGTTAACTTTAAAGCTCGTGTACTCTTTGTAGTACAAAACATATGGGTGATCATTAAGTGCATAAGGTGTTGTCATTTACTGAAGTTACATAGTTTCCCATTAAAATTCATTTACCAGTGATTCTGTCAAAGCTATTGTATTTTACCAAAAGCTTATTAAAAGAAAGTTGAGCACTTACCAAGCATTAGTAACAATAACATTATAAAAGTTTAAACCTATCACTTATGATCTTAAGATGATGATTACATTCCCAAGCATTCTGTATCAGACCTTTAACTAACTCGGCCTAGCTCAGAAGTGAGAGAGGATAAGAGTTATCATTTAATTTTCAGTCAAACAGAAGAAGAGAAAAGTCTTACTAGGAGTCCCCCCCTTTTATAAAACCAAGGATTTCACCAGAAATAAAGGGCCCTAGCCTCCAGATTTTCTTAACAAGAAAATTCTCCTAACTGGTATTGGTAACTCCACCAAAGATCCAAAAGGGTTTTCTTTGGCACCCAAATTTGCAGCTCGCAAGTGTACAAGACAATAAACAAGATAGTCTTTCACTATCCTCTCCACATCAATCAGTCCAAAATAAAAAGTGTAATGGATATCTTCTTGTCATAGAGGTAGTCTCAACTGAGAAAAGCATGGTGTGGTGAAAGGGATTTGTTAAAGCAGAGGCCAAATTAAAGAGTAAAAAAAAAATATCGGCTCAAGTAAAGCTTGCCACAGTCATTCAGATCTCACTTGCTAAATAGATGCAGAGTTAACAACCTTCAAAACTTTCCAAGTCTGTTAGTGACTCTAAAGTTTAGATATGCAAAAACAGTTTCCAAGGAGTATCTTTTTGCTAGCTAGGATACATGTTAGACGAGGTCTCTACACCAATTCTTTTGAAAGATCAATGCTTAGCACGTAGACATAGGTATCATCCTTGGACCTTGACTAACAATGCTCAATTAAATTTAGAGAGATTGAACTTTCTTTTATGTTCAATCTGTTCTAGTCATTTTCTAAATATTAGAATTTAGGGAAATGACAATAAATCAAATTCCTTTCCAAAGGCATAATTGAGCGTTAAACAATTACCTTTTCCCAAGAAGTTTCAGGTCTAGGATGAAAAGACTGTTAAGGAGAGTGAAGGTTGACAATAAACCTTGTAGCTTATCATTATGGAAACCTTGTTCCCTTTCTCAAATCCACAAAGGAGGACATTGCTTACTTCTGATCTGCAAAACAAATTCTAAGAATAGGATCTACGCAGGCTCAAGTCTGCACACTTGAGCTCTTTTCACGCCCTAAGCTCTGATACCATGTTAGAATTAGGGAGAAGAAACAGAAAGTATATCTTTTTCAAATTTCTGAAAACTAGATCAGCAAGATCATAATAGATCTTAAATAAAACTCAGAACATAAATAAATAGGAAGACAATAGATCTGAAACTTAGATCTGAACCATAGATATCTAAGTAAGTAAATCAATAGATCAAGTTTCTGAGCAAGCAAATCAATAGATCTAAACCATACGAAAACAATAGATCTAACTTTCTAAACAATATTTCTGAGTATATACATCAATAAGATCTCAACTAATAGATCTAAACATTAAGCATTACAATATAGTAGATCTAAACAGTATAAAGCAATATAGCCATAGAATTATCTCTGAACAATTTGATCTAAACCATAAGACTATTTCTGAGTGTGCTCAATAGATGAATCTGAACTAGCAAACTATACTAGTCAAAAGATCTAAGCAATGTAAGGACTGTAAACAGCAACTTACCTCTTGACTTCCTTACCTCTGTAGAATTATGAGAAGCATAACACATGTGAGAGATCCACTGCAGTATGCTCAAACAAGTCTTAGTATCATGGATCTACCTCAAGGGTCAGATCTCTTGCCAAGAGAATTGTAGGACTGTTAAACCACCACCAGAACTTCACACAAGTATATTCAGAAAACCACACAAACCCTCATGCACAAAGGAAACAGCCAAGAGGAGGGACGGTTGCCTTAAAGGATAGCCCAGCCACTTTGCTTAGAGTGTCGCTGCCTTCACAAGAAGCTTAGAGGGGATGGCAACCTGTTGAAGGGTTTGTTGGTTAGTAGAGGGACAGCTGCCTGTTGAAGGGTTTGTTGGCTAATAGAGGGACCGCTGGCTAGTAGTACCCAAAGAGAGTTGTAACACAACTATTCTCAGCAATGGAAGGCACTCACACAGCAACAAGATAAAATCAGCAAGGACCTAGAACAATTCTGCCACAAAAAGGAGGCCTAATGGCTGTCACTAAAAGGGGCCACTGACTGTTGCAAGGAGGTCGCAGGCTTACAAGGGAGCAATCCGCCACACTTAGGAGGAAGAGAAAGATTAGTATGAGTGAAGGGGGAAGGGTTCTTATTTATACTTTTGGGTGAGGGTTAGATAAAAGAAATAATAATTAAAAATAATATATTTAATTAATATAAATATTAATTAAATATATTTACAATTTATATTAATTAAATATTTCTTGTATTAACCCCAAAAATACAAAACACAACCCTCAAACAAACTCAAGCCCAAAAACCAAGGGTGGAGGGTTTAGGAGAGGTTTACACATGTCCATATAATTCTCAAGGTGACCTTTTTAACTTTATCATCACTGCATATGGGATACATCTCTCATGTGGTCATGCCCGCCTTCAAAGAGGGTCATACACCAACAACTGTCTGATCAAGGACCAAGTTGCCCTAGAACATTTATGGGGTCTTATCCACCAAGGATCAACCCATGCCCCAGACATGGGTACCCTGGAACATGTCCAGGGGCCCTAAACATATCTAGGGACTTTAACTGCTTGGTTCCAGACCAAGAACCCCAGTCATCTACTAGGGGCCCTCACAAGGGTCTCCATTGCTTGGTCCCAGACCAAGAACCCCAGTCATCTACTGGGGGGCCTTACAAAGGTCTTTTGCTGCTTGGTCCCAGACCAAGAACCCCAGTCATCTACTGGGGGCCCGTACAAGGGTCTTTTGCCATGGCTCTAACTGTTTGGTCCCAGACCAAGAACCCCAGGAGTGCACTAGGGGCCCTAGATCTCAGCTAGGGTCTTTGCCATCCTCCCGGAGAATGGCTCTTGTAGCTGCTTTAAATTCAACAGTTCTCTATCCTCTCTTTTTCTGTTTATCCTTTGCTTTTGGGTTTGAAACAATTTTTTATGCCTTTTCCCACTTTGCCATGTGGCAACCTAGCCTATTCTTTACCACAATGTGGATGGTGGTCTTGTTTCACTTTCCTTCAATAACCTCTTTCCTCCCCATACATTATTTCACTATGGAATGCAAGATGCGAAGTTAGAGTCCTTTGTTCTTCTACATTACTACCTCTGCACTGCATGCCACCTCTTCCTCTGCATGCTACCTCTGCACCATGCACAATACAAAGACTCTTGACATTTACTCATCCTCCACGTTGCACCACATACAACCTGCACGTTGCCTCTCCACGTCACCTCTACATGTTGCCTCTACACACTACCTCTACATGCAGCCTGCATGTTGCCTCTGCACATTGCCTCCGCATGATGCCTCCATGCACAACCTCCACATGCCCATACCCTTATATTTTCCTTAGCCATTTTTTCGACTTTCGTAAAGCTCCACCTCCACATTAACATTTACGTCTAAAAGTATCCTTAGTACTTAGGCGAAGACACATGCATAAGGTTCCTTCTATGCTCAATATAATGGAAAAGCATTGCAACATATAAACAATCGAGCTTTAGATTCATCAATACATGGGATAGCTATGACAAAGTACAATCTAATGAGTAATGTTGAACAAGCAAGGATCCAACAACTATTGAGTTTCCATATTCCCTTAGCCATATCTAGAGTTACAAAGGTCCAATTAAGACATATGAGGGCTTGTAAAAGCCTATGGTGAGGAGAATCCGGTTACACGGTCCAATTGAGAATTTCCAAGAGCGTGCAGTCTCATATTCAGCTCAATATCACAAGTACTCCCCTTTTGATTTTATATGGGAAAAGGTCGTAGTCTATTATTCTAAGGTCCACACCTTCCTTCTACGTTCTAGGAACAATGCCCATTCACAATTTTTAGAGCAAGAATCACTCATTACCCATTTTCTGCCCATAACAGCCCAATGTTGTAAACTGAGCTTGCATGAATCCACCTTCCTTGGCCATCGAGGCAACGACTTCAAAATTTCTTCCTTCCATCACCACTAGGTTCACCAACAATGCACAGTTTGGCTTAGGAAGAAAATAAATGATATACTGATGCATACTATGGCTGAAAATGAAACACAGTTTCCATTATTCAAACTCAGACTTATATTAATTGAAAAATTCCTTCTTTACTTCCATTCACGTATCCTTTCTCATGCAATATGCCTATAATGTTGAGACAATTAATGCAAGAGAATATATATATATATATATATATATGAAACATCATTAACAACACAAAGTCAACGTAATTATGTTTACCCTCCTGTACTAACAGATTTCATGCAACAATTCCACTCCCATATATGAGTGGCAATCACCATCAAATTAGTTGAACACGTAGATAGAGCATTCAAACCATCTATTTGCAACCTACAAATTAACTGTAAACATTATAAATCTTTCCACTTACTTATTCCATTCAAATAATTCATAATAGAGATGAATAACAAAAATGAATATCCAGTGATTAACAAACAGAAAGATAAATACTTGTAATTTTTGTAATTCACCACCAACTTGCTACAAACGAATACTTTTCCACCCATTCATAGGCACTCTATTGCAAAGACCACCCCCAATCTAAGGCTATGAGACCATAAGGGAGAATTCCTAAAGGCTGACTCTAAACTCTCTCACACAACTCAACCTTGAATTCTTAAACGGATAAAATAACATTGTAGCCCCTCCAAGCACAACAATCCATCTTCAACCAGCAACACTCTTCCCTATCAACCCTACACAACACCAGGAAGGAAGTTTCGCTCTCTGCAATGTAACCCTCATGCAATTCCCTTTCCCTCCAGTGCAAGCAATGGAATCACTTCTGCTGAGGACTAAGGATTTTGAGCTGCTAGAAATTCTTGTTCTTTTCCCTATCATTCACAAATAACTTTGGTTATGGTTTTCCCCTATGCATGGTAGCAGCTTTGAAAGGAAAAGATGCACAAGAACGAGAGGGTACAGATAGAAGGCAGGAAGAAGAATGAACCGAGAGAGACTTGCATGGTGAAAATCAAGGAATGTATATTCCATGCATGCATTGGTGCCACATGCCTTCTCAAGAAGCCCACATATCTTCATTTGAACAACTAATCCCAAAGTTGGTCCATAATTAATTCACATAACAAAAGGTTGGAGGACTTCGGATAAAAGATGGGCAACAATAAAATATTATTATTTTTCTCATAGCCCCTTTTCTTCCCCTCTTGTGGACTCACGGCCCCCTATATACTCGCTTGCAACACTTTTGTGGTCTTATCAATATAATCAAAATGTACCTGCGTACAGAATCTAAACGTGATATCATAAGAAGACAGTAGATCTACAATGATATCTTCAACAAACACTAATTCAATCATCAAACCAGCAAATTTATAGCACCACTTTATATAGATCACAAGAAAGATGTTCACATACCATATCTTCATCCAAGAGAAATCAACTATAACCAAGAAAAATCAACCACACAAATAGAGAGAAAGTACCACAAGTAAAGCAAATTCTTTTGAATTCACTTAAATGAGATTATTTCAAATGAGGAGTAACCTTAGATATACACATCCTTTAGGGGTAGGGTACTAGCCCCAAGGGGGTGATTAAGCCAACCTTGTTAAATATAGAAAATACAATTAATAGGTTGTTTAGATACCCATATGTAAGCTTCATAACACTATTTAATCAATACAGTGGATCGACATGTGGCCTCAAGTGAAGATTAACCACATGATCTCAACACCCCCTCCTTAATCTAAAAAGGAGCCATGGATAGAAGACATTACAATACATCATGTGCAGCTCACTTATACTGATACATGTTCATAGATTGGTGAAGGTGAGCTCCATAAGAGATTTGGTGAAAATATTGACAAGTTGATCTATGGAAGGAACAAAGAGTGGCACAAATTGTCCTTGAGCATGGAAATGTCGAATGTAATGCATCCAAATCTTAATGTGTTTGGACTTCTGATGATTCAATGGATTACAAATGAGCTCAACAATGCTCTTACTGTCTCAAACTAAGGTGGAAGGAGGACGTTGAGTGAGACTAGTTGATCAAGTATCATCCATATCCAGGCAAGATGCTTCCTAGCACAAGCTACACTAGAATATTCAGCTTCGATGGAGGAGAGACCCACACCCACTCGCTTCTTGGAACACCAACAAAATGATCCAGAACCAAGAGAGAACAAGTATCTCGAGGTAGAGCGTCACTCATCAAGATCACCTACTCAATCAACATCAAAATAACCAAGGAGTCAAATGTCAACTCCAGGTAAGTAGAGAATGCCCATGTGAGGAATGCCCTTAAAATAGCACAAGATATGCTTAGCAACCTACCAATTTATCTCATGAGGTTCCTACATGGAGCAGAAGCATATACCAATTGCAAAGGAGATATATCTAGCCGAGAATGTGTAAGATAAAGAAAATTGTCAACCAATGATCAATAAAGTGGTGCATGAAATATAGATGAAAGGCACTTGGCTTGAAACTTTATCCTTGAAGCAATAGGAGTATTCATTGGCTTGCAATCTTCCATCCCAAACCGCTATAAGAGATCTACCATGCACTGCGACTGAGAAAGAGAAATCCCAACGAAGGTTTCAAAACTATGAAGTTGCAGAAAAGGATGAAGTAGACCAAAATTAGTCATCTCAACAGAGTTCTTAAGTCGTTGCTTCATGTCATTGATCATGGATGTGAATTGACCAATCAAAAGGAGACCATCAACATATAGCACAATGATGAGAGTTTTCCCATCTTGATGGCCAATATAAAGATCATGCTCAACCTCGTAGTGAATGAAGCAGTGACTAATAAAGAAATAGTGAATATTCTCATACCAAGTGCAAGGTAATTGCTTAAGACCATATATAGATTTCTTGAGTTTACAAACCAAGGGAATAGGACCATTGTTTACAAACCTTGGTGATTGCTACATATAAAACTTTTCTTGGATATCTCCTTGGAGAAAAGCACTCTTGACATCCATCCAATGAACTTCCCAATTCAATGAAGTAGCTATGGAGAGAATCATACGAATTGAGTCCATATGAGCAATACGAGCAAACGTCTTTGAATAGCCAATGTCGTCTTTCTGGGAGAAGCTTTTAGCAAAAAATCGAGCTCTCTACTTCTCGAGTTTTCCATCTACAACATACTTGGTTTTATAAACCCATTTACAACCAACCAAATTCTTACCCTTGGGTAAGGTGACTAGGTCCCAACTCGGACTTTTCATTAGGGTACCATATTCGACATCCATAACATCCTTCCATTCTAGAGAGTCTTTTTCCTGAGTGTAGGTAGTTGAATCTGCATCATCCTTGGAGATAAGGACCCATGAAATAACGAACTTTTGTTGTCATCCCAACTCTCCTTCAAGAGGAGGGAGCGAAAGAGCATCTTGAAGAGTAAATATTTCACAATTAGGCATTGGCAGTGACCTAGTTGGAGGAAGGGCGAAAGCTGAGGACTTTGTAGTAACATTGTTATGGGGTTGCTCAATCGGTAAAAGATCAAATGGAGCAATTGGAGTAGAAGAGACTTCAGTGTGAGTAGTACTAGACAAATCATCAACACAAGCATCATCATGGGGCATTTGTCGTGACTTAGCTGGAGGAAGGGCAAAAGCATAGGGCTTTCTAGTAACATTATTATTGGGTTGCTCAACTAGTAAGAGATCAAATGGAGCAACTCCAGTAGAAGAGACTTTAGTGTAAGTAGTACTAGACAAGTCATCAACACTTCATGGGTAGATAACTAAGTCACTATGGAGGAGGTGCTGGAAGAAGCACCAAAAGGAGGAGGATAACCATGAGGTCATAAAAAAGAGAGATCCATATAGACAATTAGAGATGGATCTTCTGCAAAGTGTGGGATAGGATCCCGGCAAACCATAGGAAAGAACCTCATCAAAGACAACATCCCTTTGTTCAATCACCATGGTGGTGGAAGGACCATATAGATGATATGCCTTGGATATTTCACTATAGCTCATCGACGTGCAGAATTGACTTGTAGGTTGCAACTTGTTTCACTTTTCTTTGGGAATACAGGCCCATGCATGTGATCCAAAGATTTTGAAATGCAAAAGTGAAGGGTTTTTAGCCATACCATTACTCAAAAGAAGTCATATGATGAACAACTCGAGTAGGCAGCCAATTGATGATATGAGCTGCAAAAACACTACTTCCCCCCATATAATTTAAGCTCCATCTATTAAGAATGAAACATACAATGAGCCATTTCCATAGTAGTTATACTCCTTCAATGTGCTACTGCATCTTGCTAAGGGACTAGCTTCTACCAAACAATGCCATGAGATGAGAGAAATGGATGAAAGTTGTTATCAAAATGTCCATCTCCATGTTCAGTCCTAATAGATCTGGTCCAATGATTGTTGTGATTTTCCACCAAGGATTTAAGTTCCTTCAATCTCTCAAAGGCTTCACCTTTGGACTGAATAGTATATATCCATAAAAAGTAAAACAAATCATCAATGGAAGTTGTTAATTTTCTATAACTCAGCACCAGAAACTAAATGCCAATAATTTCTTTAACCCAGAAATAAATCTAGTTGATATAAACTGGAAATTATGCAAGTAATCTACAGCTGAGTTATTTAACCAAAAATAAACAGCAGAAGCATATTCAGAAACCAAGCACATAACAATGAGAACACCAGAAATACCCTAGAAACACCAGTGTGGGGAAAACCAGAAAAGAGGGGGCTTTATTTGGCTCTTGAAAGAATATTACAGCAACAAGAAAATATAGAAATTTCTTACAAGAAATTTCTCCAGAAGATTTCCTCTCTTCCTCGGCAAATTCAACCCAGCAAAACTGTTGTACAGCCCAGCTACAATTTGGACTATCCGTCCCTCATTGTACGGCCCAGATACAGCTGTGTTCTTTGTTGTACGGCCTTGGTTAGTTCACCCCTCTTTTGGTTGTTGAACTTGGCCCTAACTACCAGAAATCAGCCCCTTTTCCCAATTGTGTACGGCCCCGAGTACGGCCACCCTGCTACTTGAGTTGTACGGCCTAGGTATGGCCGTACCTTGCTGTCCAAACTTGCTCAAAATTCGACCTCTCTCTCAGCAATTCGCCCTCCTCTTCTCTCAGCCAAGTGCCCCTCTTTCTTTCTTTCAAATGAGTGTGTGTCCCTCTCACCCTCAACCCCTCTATTTATCTTTCCTTTAGCCTCCTTCTTGTCTTGAGATGTGTGCCTAGCATAGCCTTCAGTGGCTCCGATTTGAGGCACCCCTCGTGCCTTGACCCCACTCAACACTCAAGCTGTGCACCCCACTAGCATGGGCCCCACACAATACTCAAAACAGAATTTTTTGAATCCTAAGTTGGACTTAGGCTAAAATAAATAAGGTTGATCTGGGTATTTTATTATGTCCATCAGCTAGCCTTGGACACATAGGCTTAACTGAGACACCTTCTGAGCTACAAACTAACACTCCCTCTTAGCAAGGAAGGTGTCTCTAGAACCTCCACCTGGACCAATCTCTGAGCCCATCGAATCTGTTGTTGTTGTAGTTGCACCCTCTAAACTAGAAGACTTTCCTGCTACCTCCGCTACATTCTGATCTGCTAACTAGTTCTCCTCATCAATCAATGTCATGTCATACCAGCTGACAGTCTTGGATGAAGCCACTAGTTCACTAGCCTCAGTCTCTAACACTAATCTACGATCTAAGTGTTAGAAAAGTAGGTGTGCTCGTTTAACCATAGACAATATAGCAATATTGTCACCCAACCATAGGCCGAAGCCACCCCCGAGCACCTTAACCTTGACAGAGAATAATTCTGGAAGCAAACCCTAGGCCTAATAGCCAATCAATGTAGCGTACCTCTCTCCAGAGCTAGCACACAAGGCACAAAGTCCAAACCATAACCAAGAGAAAGTCCAAGCCTAAAATCGAAAATACAAGTTGCAATAGCTGCAGCTGCAACTACTCTCCAGACTTGCGCATATACTAAATTTCTGCAGTGCGCACTAGATTTTTGCAGTTGTGAGTTGTGTGTGCCCAAATGAGCTCTGGCATTGTGTATTTATACTTTATACTGCTCTTCCTTAGCTGTCTGGGTCGACTTCTCTTTTTGGAGGCTAAAAACTCAATATTAAATATTTTCTTTAGCCGACTTGTCTTCTAGGGTTATGTCCAATGCTTTAGGGTTTCTTCTTGCTTCCCAGAATATTTTGTTCTTGTCAAGGTTACACGTGGAGGTTAATACCTCCCGCAGCTACCATAATATCAACACTCCCTCCTAGCTAGGGAGGTATTGAAGGCAATGGTCTTGAGCACAAACATACCATTACACCGATAGCATCATCATAGCCACTCAGACTATCTCATGATTAAATCACAAGCACCATCACCACTATGAATATCATCTGACAGCATCATCTCTTTAAGCCATACTCCATCTGAGTAATGATGTTGAATAAGTCACTCACTCCACAGAGTGATACAAGAACTATTCTTCTAATCTGGACATATGTCTTCAAAGAATAATTGTTCCAACAGATGTTGGAAGCCACGCCATGGGATACAAGGACTATTCTTCTAATCCAAACATACGTCCTAGAAGAATAACTATCCATCTAGCTAGTAATCATTTTCAATACTACTGATAGTCTTCATGGCAATCAGAACAATGCCATTCAATAGAACACAACTATGTCTATCCATAGTGGTACACAACCACACCAAGTAGCACACAGCTACTTGATAAGTGACACATAGTCACAAACAGTGGAACACATCCAACATAGTGGCATACAGCTACTGTCCAGAGACATATAGTCTCCACAATGATCATATCATCCGATATCAACCTGTATAACAATATCATGATACAAACTGAGCCATTTGGGCCATTCTTCCACTCACATCTGTGAGATCTAGAAGAGCATCTGCCCTTAGAAGGTAAAACATCAGTCATGGGCTATCTGAACTATTCTTCTCAAACATAGAAGAATAATTGTCCTTGACTTCTGAGCCTGGACCATTCACCTAACTGGGCCATTCCTCCAGCACTAATCATAGTGCAACCTGGAAAGAATGAGTCTGCCCTAGGGAATGCATGTCCCTGATTGTTGAACCTGGACCATTCACCTAACTAGGCCATTCTTTCGGCACTAATCATAGTGCAACCTGGAGAGAATGAGTCTGCCCTAGGGAATGACTGTCTGAACCATTTCCTGAGGAAATGATTGTCCTGTACCAACCTCCAAAACGGACCATTCTTCGAAACTACTCACAACTGTGAACTTCGAAAGAATGACTTCCCGACGAGGCGGACCATTCTACTTGACCACTACTCAAAGTGACTGCCAAGAAAAATCACTGTCCTAGACCATTCCCCCACACTGGCCACAAGGGGAATCACTGTCTATGGTACATTGGCAATCTATCGGACCATTTTCATTACGAAAATCACTGTTCGATCTGGACCATTTTCGAACTGGGAAATGCCTGTCCGTCAGAAATCTCAAACCACTTTCCGAACTGGAAAGGAACTGCTCATCCTGGACCATTTTTCAAACTGAAAAATGATTGTCCATGAAACAATAACATATTAGTGATCCTCCCAACCTGGGAGTAATCTCTTTCCTTTTTCAATAAGGAATTCATCTCCACGAGCCTCAGCTTGTTTCTTGAGTACGCAAACTTTTCATCTTGGACAGAGGCTTTACCAAAATATCTGTTATTTGCTCATCTGTGGAGATATATTGGAGAACCATTTCTCTTTTCTGGACTTTATCACGGAGAATATAATGTTTGATCTCAATGTACTTCGGTCTGTCATGGAACACTGGTTTTCTCTGAAGGCTTCATATAGCTCTGATCATTACAATATATCATGGTCAAATTCAACACTTATGTTTCCTGCTAGCTCATGACGTCGTGGCAAGGCTCAAACTAAAACATACCCAAGTAGCACTTCTTCTATCATCATGAGAGTTTGCCATGGATTAGCAATCCATCATCCCAGACTTCTGAGTAACTATTCTGATACACTATCTCTGTCATAGAAAGTTTTCACCACGCTTTTGTTGTATATGAGATACTTTGAATCAAGTTGTTTGAATCCATACAAGGTCTTCTTATATCTGCATGCATGGGTCTCTTCTCCCACGCAGAGGTATATCTAGAACACGTTGTTGTCATAGTCTTCTCCCTCCTTCTGGAAGAACCTTTGAATCTTGTAATGCTTCCATTCATAAGTCTTTTTCATATTTTCTATAGTGTTCTTTATCATAACTTCCATTTCTTCTGCTCGATTGCTTCTTAGTGGGTTCAAACCAAGCTAGTAGTCTTGTGATTCTCGGTACAATAACCGGTTGTTCTTGTTTTCCTTTCTTTCTTGGAATCTTCATGTTCTTCCTCATGTCTCTCTTTAGCTCTTGGGTCCATGGGGTCTTCTATATGCCCTGAAGCTTCCAACTTCTTCCTTTCATCATATGATCATGGGATGTAGATGGACAACCGAGGATACTTTAAGGCTTCTTTTCGAAGAAGACTTCTTCTGGAGTCAAACTGAACACATGCTGCTTATCATGGCTGCTACTTTCAATGGGAACATGGATAGATACTTCATAATCCTCAACGTATCATATTTAGGATTAGTTCCCTCTTAATCCTTGCTTCATGTATGAATGCATGCTCTTCTTTTGGAATTCTGTAATCAGCTCCCTCCATCTAAGATAGTCCACGCTTTTATCTGCATCCTTATTTCCTTCTGCAAGGTGTCACAAGTCTTTTTCTAATTTTCTTTTGATTGTTGACTTCTTTCTATTTTGACTCCTTCTGGTTCTCTTCAAGTTTGATTCTGATTTCGACTTATCTGGCAGTTGTTACTTTATATAATAGCTTCAACAGGAGTTGTTACCAAAGATTGTCAACGTACTTCATCTTTTCGTGTGTATTGCTTTGACTTATAGTCATTGTGATAGCAATCCTTATCTTGTTGTTCTTACATAGGTGTTGTTTTACTTGAACATCTTATCTTCTAAGAAATAGATATGCATGATATGTACAGAAACTATGTAAACATGGTATGTACAAGAACTTTTGAAGAATATTGTTACCTTGACTTAAAAGAAGAAATCTGCTTCATCTTGTTTGACTTTCTTTGAGGGTTCCTTTTCTTCGGCAACTGTTGCTTTGTGTGTTTCTTTCCTTTTCTTTAACTCGAGACAGTGATTCTTGTAGTGACCATATTTTCGACAATTGAAGCATTGTATTTTTGACATATCCTTCTCTTGATTTGGTTTCTTCCTTGAGTCAAACTTCTTATTCCTGAATTTCTTGAACTTTGTTGTGTAGGCTTGATCATCATCTTTTCTTTGGAATTTCTCTTTTGCGCTAATCCTTGAATGGACCTTGATTCTTCTTGTGCACAGCAAGTCCAAAGTTCTTCAAATGTGGGATACTCCTTTCTTGTGTTCATGCTTGTGGCAAATGCATCCCATGTCTTGGGAAGGCCATTGAGTAAAAATGATTTCTTCAATAGCTTGTAGTTGATCTCTTAACTGAGAGATTCTCACAAGGTATGATGTTATGCTGTCATCATCATTCATTTTCATGTCACGGAGCTCATTCTTCATACTCATTACTTGTCCAATGTTTCTGACTGAGAAGAGGTTAGTTAGGGCATCGTACAACTTAGATGAGTCAAGATGAGAGATGTAGGGTATCAAGTGGTCTTTTACAGAGTCCACTATGATACTCATGACATTGATGTCATTGTCCTTGAACTTCTCCATAATTGCAACGATCTGAGGTTCCTTCTCTTTTCCTTCTTCAAACTATGGTTCCACGATCTTTCCTTTCACGATATCCAACACTTTATTCTTGGCAAGGATGAGGTCAATCCTTGTCTTCCATGCTCTGAAGTTAGATGCCCCTTCTAAATTGTTTTATGACTTCATAGAGTAAGTCATGACTGCTTTGAATTGGTCAACCTTTGACTTTGACCAAAAAAATCAAACTTGACGTCTTAGCTTGCCTCTCCAGGAGGTGCACTAGGTTAGGGTGCACTAGGCTATCCAGAAATTAGGTCAATTTCTTCACTTAAGGTGCCTCAACAAGAGGGTTAGGGTTTCGTTGCTACAGCAAAAACTTTGACTGCAACTGCAACTGTAACTAAGCAAATCCTCCCAATCTATCTTCCAGCGGTTAGACTGTCCGAAGATAGTGTGAGCCCATAACCTGTTAGAAAAGTAGGTGTGCTCGTTTAACCATAGACAATATAGCAATATTGTCACCCAACCATAGGCCGAAGCCACCCCCGAGCACCTTAACCTTGACATAGAATAATTATGGAAGCAAACCCTAGGCCTAATAGCCAATCAATGTAGCGTACCTCTCTCCAGAGCTAGCACACAAGGCAAAAATTCCAAACCATAACCAAGAGAAAGTCCAAGCCTAAAACCGAAAATACAAGTTGCAGTAGATGCAGCTGCAGCTACTCTCCAGACTTGCGCACTTACTAAATTTCTGCAATGAGCGCTAGATTTCTGCAGTTGCGAGTTGTGTGTGTCCAAATGAGCTCTAGCATCCTGTATTTATACTGCTCTTCCTTAGTTGTCTGGGCCGACTTCTCTTTCTGGAGACTAAAAACTCAATATTAATTATTTTCTTTAGCCGACTTGTCTTCTAGGGTTATGTCCAATGCTTTAGGGTTTCTTCTTGCTTCCCGGAATATTCTATTCTTGTCAGGGTTACAAGTGGAGGTTAATACCTCCTGCAACTACCATAATATCACCACTAAGATCCATTTGGACCCTACTACAGACTGTCCAAGCACCTTGTACATCACACTCCTCCATGATGCCAAGCCTCACCGCCGCATACTGGGTATCTGATCCCTCTGAAAGTATGAGTACTTGTCCATCCTCAAGCGTAACTGCATATCCCATGTCCTCAAGGGCTGATATTAAGAGCAAGCTTACCTTCAGCTCCGGAACAAACAACACCTCTACCACCTCTAGAGAACCTCCTGACTCTAGATGGAATCTAACGCATCCAACCCCTTGCACTGCATGCATGCTGCTAGCTCCAGTTCTCACATGCAAGTATGAGCCCATCTCTGAAACAGTAAGGAACATCGACCTCATCCCCATCATATGGCAAGATGATCCATTGTCCACGATCCATGCCCTAATCTCCTCATACCATGCAAGACTATTGCTTGAAAGAAAAGAGACCAGAGAAAATTCCTTCCCGAATTTCTCGGCAAAATCATCGATCTCAGTTGATGTTGATGTTGCTACATATGCCTCCTTCTTCTTGGGACACTGGTTTGCATAGTGGTCAGTCTTATGACATGCAAAGCATTTCACTTTTCTCATGTCCTTCCTTCCATCTCCACTACCCTTCTTTACATGAAGAGCAACATTCTCCTCTTCTTCACTCTTTGGTTGGCTACCTTGAAGAGCCTCCTCCCGAGCTCCTGAGTGAATTCATCCCATAACCTCTCCCAATCAGGGAGTTTCTCCATGCTACCACTCCTCGGACAAAGACATGCCACTGCTTGGTGAAGCCATTCAAGGTTGTCCTCACCATCTCGGTCTCATTCACGGTCTCCCGAATAGCTGCCAGTTCATCTCTAATCTAAGTGAACATGGTGAGATATGTGACAATTGACTCTCCCTTAGCCATTTTTGTGTTTCTGAGTTTCTCTCTGAGCATCATCTTCTTGCTCTGGTTATCAGACTAGTACAATTTAACTAGGGCCTCCCACATATCCTTAGTTGTCTTCTTGCAAGACGGATGAGGAATAATGTGGTCCTTGATTGCATCAACTATGATCCTCCTTGTCTTCACATCCTTCTTGAGATGGGTTGGTTGTTGTGTTGGATCTGCTGAAAGTACAGTTGACCCTTCAGCAAACTCCCACAATCCATGTTCCTCCAACAGCAACCCAATTTTCTCTCTCCATGGACTAAAGTTTAAGGCTCCCTCCAGCCTATCTTCAAACCTCAAGCCTGCACCGGCCATTATGTCATCTACTCTTACTCACACCCTTTCTGGTAACTCATCCCCTTTGTTGATTTACTCCTGGTCTGCAAAACGAATCGACATGGTCTCTTCTGTATACAGAGGTTGAGCTCTTATACCATGTTAATTTTCTATAACTCAGAGACAAAAACTAAATGCCAATAATTTCTTTAACCCGGAAATAAATCTAGCTTATATATATTCTAGAAATTATGCAAGTAATCTACAGCTGAGTTATTTAACCAAAAATAAACAATGGAAGCATATTTAGAAACCAAGCACATAACAATGAGAACGCTAGAAATACCCTGGAAACCCCAGTGTGAGGAAAACCAGCAAAGAGGGGGCTTTATTTGGCTCTTGAGAGAATATTACAGCAACAAGAAAATACAGAAATTTCTTACAAGAAATTTCTCCAGAAGATTCCCTCTCTTCCTCAGCAAATTCAGTGCAGCTAGACTTTGGCCTGTACGGCCCAGGTACGGTTGTATTCTTTGTTGTGTGGCCTTGGTTAGTTCGCCCCTCTTCTGGTTGTTGAACTCATCCCTAACTCAGCCTCACCTCCATTACAGAAACAGGCCAAAAATCGACCCCTTTTCCCAGTTGTGTACGGCCCAGAGTACGACCACCCTTCTACTTGAGTTGTACGGCTTGTACCTTGTTGTCCAGACTTGCTCAGAAGTCAACCTCTCTCTCAGCAGCTCGCCCTCCTCTTCTCTCAGCCAAGCGCCCCTCTTTCTTTCTCTCAAATGAGTGTGTGTCCCTCTCACCCTTAGCCCTTCTATTTCTCTTTCCTTCAACCTCCTTCTTGTATTGAGATGTGTGCCCAAAATCGCCTTCAGTGGCTCAGATTGAGGTGCCCCTCATGCCTAGACCCCACTCAACACTCAAGTTGTGCGCCCCACTAACTTGGGCCCCACACAGCACTCAAAACAAAATTTTATGAATCCTAAGTTGGACTTAGACTAAAATAAATAAGGTTGATCTGGGTATTTTATGGTGTCCATCATCTAGCCTTGGACACATAGGCTTAGCTGAGACACCTTATGAGCTACAAACTAACAGAAGTGAGGAGATAATTAACCCCACCAAGTGAAAGAGTGATCACAAATATCACTATAAACCAACTCAAGAGGATGAGAGAGTTACCCCACTAAATCCTTCAAAAAGGACTCATGATGGTATTTTCCGAACATACATCCTTCAGAAACACCACTTGGTGGTTTAATCTATGCAAGGCCAGCTGCCATCCATAGATGGCTCATATGACGCAATGTCCCAAAGTTGGTATGACCCAAGCATTGTTAAAATAATTAAAAAAGTACCTAGGCAAGTTTTTCTCATCACCTAGGCGCCTAAGGGATGAGAAAATGCCTAATGTGGACCCTAGTCATTTAATTTGTGAGAGACAAATTAAAAGGTGACTTTTTGGACCCAAGTGTTTCCACCGTTGATCTCATCCAATCTCCACCATTGGATTGAGAGACTCTTCACCTTCCCTCATGAAGTCGATTAGGGTAGGAGGGCGCACCCATTCTTGGGTTGTTGTTGCATTTTGAGAGAGAGATGAGGAAGGAGAAGTCGAGCAGACTTGAGGAGGAGCTTTCTTGCTGTTAAGAGCACGCATTTCGAGGAGAGATTACAGCATTTAATGCAGACCATAATGTACAAATTGAGCAGGTTGTATAGCATTAATACAGGCACAAAAATCGAGGAGAGGTACAACACTTTCAAGAGGTCGTACTGTACGGATTTTGAGTGACCATACAGCAGAAATTTGGCACGGAATAAGAGGGAAAGTACAAGTTTAACAGGCCGTACTGTACGGATTTTTGACAGTCCATATTGTTGTTTGTTTGCACAGAAATCTAGAATAATTTATGTGGGTATTTTTTGAGTATTTTTGGCACATTTCCCAAGGCGATCGTACAGCATTTAATGCCCAGAATTTTGTTGTAATATTTGGCACAGATTTTGAAGCAACCGTACAGCAGACAAGAGGCATAGAAATCGAGGCGCAGACCTATACATGTGCACAGGAAAGTTTGGCACGAATTTCGAGTAGTTTCACTCAGATTTTATGTGAAAGCTTGGCACAGTTTTCGAGATAAGCTTGGCACAGTTTTCGAGATTAGCTTGTCATTAAATTTCTAAAGATGAATATGCTATAAAAGAATTTTTCTCTGAAGCTCTGAAATAATAAAAACTCCCTCTCTCATTGGTTTGCCCCTTGTGGGTTTTTTCAGGGTCGTTGTTAGACCAAAAATCTCTGTGTAAATTTTATGAATATTGTGTTGCTGATATGTTTTTATTTCTGCATTAAAGATCATTCAGAATCCTCATGTTTCAGCTCTGAAAGTTTGTTTACATGCTGAGTTATTTGGCTGTCATAAAATTGGGTTTGGGCATTAAACATTGACTGAAATCAGCAAGACTTGAAACTGGGTGGGGTCTGAGATTTTACATGGTATCAGAGCTAAGTTAAAGAGAGGCAGATTTGTATCAGCAAGTCAGAAAAGTGGGACAGAAATCACTTCACCGGACAGAAATTTGAATTTTTCATTTTCAACAAAAAAGGGTCAATGGCTATTGGTTTGAGGGTTGAGGACAGACTTGATGGGGCAGTGAACTTTGATGCTTGGAAGGAGAGGATGATCTTGTTGTTGCAAGAAAGTGAGTTATGGGATATTGTTGAGAATTCCACAACAAATCCTGTGAATGTACCCACAGATGCTACTCTTCTAGCAGCATACACCAAGAAGAGTATCAAGGCCAAGAGAATTATCCTTGATGCCATCAAGGACCATTTGATTCCTCATGTGACGAGGAAAGTAAATGCCTATGAGATGTGGGAGTCCTTGACGAAGTTGTACCAGAGTACAAATGAAAACCGGAAGATGGTTTTGAGAGAAAAACTAAAGAGCATTAAAATGACCAAGGCTGAAAATGTGGTCACATATCTTACCAGGTTGACGCAGATGAGAAATGAACTTGGAGCTGTGGGGGAGTGTTGAATTTAATGCAGCTGCAAGAGCCATTCTCACTAGAGGATGGCTTAAGACCCTAGTTGTGAACTAGGGCCCCCAGTACACTCCTAGGGTTCTTGGTCTGGGACCAAACAGTCAAAGCCATGGCAAAAGACCCTTGCAAGGGCCCCCAATAGATAACTGGGGTTCTTGGTCTGGGACCAAGCATCAAAAGACCCTTGAGAGGGCCCCTAGTAGATAACTGGGGTTCTTGGTCTAGGACCAAGCAGTAAAGACCCTTGAGAGGGCCCCCAGTAGATAACTGGGGTTCTTGGTCTCGGACCAAGCAGTAAAGACCCTTGTAAGGGCCCCCCAGTAGATAACTGGGGTTCTTGGTCTAGGACCAAGCAGTTAAGTCCCTAGATATGTCTAAGGCCCCTGGACGTGTTCTAGGGTACCCATGTCTAAGGCATGGGTTGATCATTGGTCTTGTACCTTGGTGGATAAGACCCCGGATATGTTCTGGGGCAACCTGGTCCTTGATCAGGTAGTTGTTGGTGTGTGACCCTCTTTGAAGGCAGGCATGACCACATGAGGGATGTATCCCATATGCAGTGATGATAAAGTTAAAAAGGTCACCTCGAGAATTATATGTACAAGCATTGCCACCAAGTAACCCCACCCAAACCCCCTCACCCTTGGTTTTTGAGCATGAGTTTATTTGGGGTTTTGTATTTTTGCTTTAGGGGTTAAATGAAACATATCAATTAAATAATATAACATATTTAATTAATATTTATATTAATTAAATATGTTATTTTTATTATTATCTTTCATTAGCCTAACCCTAGCCTAAAGTATAAATAAGACCCTTCCCCTCTACCTTTGATACACTCATATTTCTCTCTTTCTCCTAAGTGTGGTGGATTGCTCTCTTGAGCCTACAGCCTCCTTGTAACGGTTTCTCAGCCTCCTCTTGACAGGGTGCGGCCTTCTTGGACAGGGTGTGGCCTCCTTGTGACACCCTCTCTTTGTTAGCAGCTCGGCCTCTCTCCTTTCTTCTGTTGCCTGGTCCTTGCTTCAAGCATATTGTTGTGTGGGTGCTTAGGGGTGTCTATTCCTCCACTGAAAGGGTTGATCTTTGTTGTCCTTCTTGACTGTTACCAACCAGCCTCCCTCTTTCTACCAATGCTATCATTGCAGCCAGTCGTCCCCTCTTTTAGGGCAGATTAATGACCTTAAAGGCCACGGCACCTTAGAGAAGTGACTGAACTGGCAACCGTACCTCTCTTTTCTGGTAGATCTATTGTGTGAGGGTTTGGTTCCAGATTTTGTTGTGTGAGGGTTTGGTTCCAGAACTTGTTGAGTAAGGTTTTTGCTTTCTGAAATTGTTGTGTGGGGTTTGTTGTGTCTTGTGAGAGTTTTACCCTTGGTGGCTTGGTTGTCCTAATTTCTCTTGGTATGAGATCTAACCCTTGAGGAAGATCCAAGATTTTTGAGACTTATCTGAGCATACTTTAATGGATCATTATCTCTCCTAGTTGTCATGCTCTTCTTCATTACAGAGGTAAGTTCATCAAGTGGTAAGTTCAGATCTATATTTGCTCATGCTCAAATTTGCTTTATTCAGTCTAGATCTATTTAATGTGCATGCTCAGCTTTACCTACTGTTTATCTAACTATTGTTAATGATTAAGAAGTGTCTTCAAGTTCAGATCTGAATGTCTATGGTTCAGATCCATATGGTTTTTATTTATACCTAATTGTTGTGTATGATCTGAAGTAATAGTTCAAATCTGAATATCTTTATCACTAAGAAGTTGTTATTGTTTAGATCTGTTTACTCAGAAATATTTTTCCAGCTTAGATCTAGTCTTTTGATCTACTTCATTTATGTTCTAAGGTTAAAGATTATTGTTGTACTATCTAACAGAAAATTAAAAGACATTGTTTTCTGGTTTTCTTCCCTATTCCTAACAGGGAGGCCATTACTGACAGTGAACTTGTGAGGACAACATTGAATGGAGTTTCCAAACAATGGGTTGTTTTTGTTGAGGGCATTGTGGCTAGGGAGAACCTTCCCAAGTGGGAACGTCTTTGGGATGATTTTGTTCAGGAGGAGACCCGGAGAGGTTATGTGCATGGTAGTTCATCCACAGGTCGTGATGAGGAGAATGTGGCTCTTGCTGCCAACAACAAGAAGAAATTCAAAAAGGGTCCTAAGGGAGGAAACAAACTGAAGGGTGAAGGCAAGAAGGACATGAGCAAAGTCAAGTGCTTTGCATGTCACAAGTTTGGGCACTATGCAGGACAGTGTCTGAACAAGAAGAAGAAGCAGACAGCAGCTTCAACAGCGGTGGAGGAGTTCTCCGCCAAGTTTGATAAGGAGTTTTCCTTAGTAATATGTCTTTCCACTAGGACCACTCATTCCAGTGTGTGGTATATTGACAATGGTGCCTCCCGCCATATGACAGGTGTTCGTGAGCACTTGACAGATCTTACTCAAATTGGTAATCTTGAGGTAGTGCTTGGATATGACCGGGTGGTCAAGGCAGTTGGTAGTGGGACGGTATCATTTCAAAGGGAGTCTCTACCTCCCATGTTGTTGAGAGAGGTCCTATATGTTCCTGGCTTGAAGAAGAACTTGGTTTCAGTTTCTGCTATTGAGGAGAGGGGTTATGAGGTGTTGTTCCGTGATGGACATGTGCTCCTATTCCCCAAGGGTTCCAGTATCACTTCGGCCAAAATGATTGGGACTCGACATGAGAAGTTGTACAAGCTCATGTTTCAACCAGCAAGTGCATTATGTCATTCTACCAGCAGCAGTGATCTTTGTGAGCTATGGCACAGGAGGATGGCCCATTTGCATCATGGGGCTCTGAGGATATTGAGGGAGATTGTGACTGGAGTTCCAGAGTTCAGTACAGAGCACCAGGAGTTGTGCAAGGGATGTGCTTTAGGAAAGTACACCAAGACTGTTTTTCCAAGCAGTGACAGTAGAGCAGCAGGTATACTTGATCTTATTCATTCTGATGTATGTGGCCCGATGTCTTCTGTATCTTTGATTGGTTGTTTATACTATGTCATATTCATTGATGCCTTCTCACGGAAGTCTTGGATTTTCTTCATGAAGACCAAAGGACGGGTCTTCAATCGGTTCCAAGAGTTCAAAGCTCTTGTGGAGAACCAGACTGGGAAGAAAATCAAAGTTTTGAGGACAAACAATGGGGATGAGTATACCTCCAAGGAGTTCATGGACTTTTGTGCAGGAGAGGGCATCAGGAAAGAGTTGATTGTTCCTTACAACCCACAGCAGTATGGGGTTGTTGAGAGGAAGAACATGGCCATAGTTGGGGCTGCAAGAGCCATGTTACATGATTAGGGGTTGCCACTTTTTCTTTGGGCTGAGGCATGCTACACTGCAGTTTATCTACAAAACAGGAGTCCACACAGAGCAGTGAGGAGTATGACTCTTGAGGAGCCTTTCTCTAGGAAGAAGCCTGAGGTGGGGCACTTCAGGATTTTTGGGTGCCTTACATATTCACATGTCCCTTCTGAGAAGAGGACAAAGCTAGAATCCACGACAGAGAAGGGGATCTTTGTTGGGTATAACGAGACTTCAAAGGCTTTTCGCACATACATCCCTTCCTTGAGAAAGACAGTTTTGAGAAGGAATGTGAGATTTGAGGAGGATGGAACCTTTAGGAAGTCACGAGGGACAGAGAGGGGTGAGCAGTCATCACCTCAGATTCAGGTGAGTCCACAGCAGACTTGAGTGACTCAGAGTTCGGGACCACCAGTTTCGATGACGACTGGTCCACAGGTTTCAAAATCGAGTTCTCCAGATTCTACTTCAGGGTCACAGTGTTCAAGTGATGGGGTTGAGCAGGGAGAGTCCCCTCCACGAGACACTACTTCAGAGAGGAGGAAGCCCAGGTGACTTCAGGATACTCTAAGGGAGGCACAAGGTTCAGTGGAGAATCCCTAGCAAGCTGTGAGGGAGAGTAAACCTCCCGAGAGATTTTTCAGCGACATTGCGATGGTGAGCAGCATCCGGGAGTTTGAGCCTTCCACTTTGAGGAGGCTATTGGTAGACATGTTTGGAGAGATGCCATGATGGAAGAGTACAATTCCATCATGAAGAATGATGTTTGGGAAATTGTTCCTAGACCTGAGGGGAAGTCGGTGGTGACTTCCAGGTGGCTCTATAAACTCAAGTATGTTGTAGATGGCAGCATTGAGAAGTACAAAGCTCGCTTTGTGGCTTGACGGTTCTCACAAATTGAGGGAGTTGATTATGATGAGACCTTCGCTCCGGTTGCTAGATATACCTTGATCAGGTCAGTGATCTCTATTGCAGCAAAGATGGGTTGGAAGATCCATCAGATGGATGTGAAGACCGCATTTTTGAATGGTCTCATACAGGAGGAGGTGTATATTGAGCAACCATTGGGCTTTGAGGTGCATGGGAGAGATTCTCATGTGTGCGGACTGAAGAAGGCATTGTATGGGCTGAAACAAGCTCCCAGAGCTTGGTATTCGAGGATTGATGCCTACTTGCAGCAGTTGGGCTTTGAGAAGAGTGAGGTCGATCCCAACCTATACTTCATTGTGGGTGGAGAGGATCCTCTCATACTCTTGCTATATGTTGATGATCTTTTCGTTACAGGGGCAGAGAGACTCATCACTAGCTACAAGGAGAGCCTTGCTTCAGAGTTTGAGATGATTGATATTGGATTGATGCATTATTTTTTGGGATTGGAGGTTTCGCAGGAGCCTGGACACATCTTCCCGGGACAGGGGAAGTATGTTTGTGACATTCTGAGGAGATTCCAGATGGAGGATTATAGGCCCATGACCACTCCCATGATTACTAACTGGAAGAAGCTTCATGCTTCTTCTGAGTCACAGTTGGTTGATTCCACTTTATATCGTCAGTTGATCGGTTCTTTGATGTATTTGATCAATACCAAACCAGATATTTGTTTTGATGTCAAAACTCTTAGTCAGTTCATGGTGGAGCCTAGGAGAGCGCATTGGGTGGCAGCAAAACATGTGCTCGGGTATCTTTGTGGTATAGTGGATTATGGTCTAGACTATCTGAGAGGGGATGGAGTTCGATTGGTGGGCTATACAAATTCAGATTGGGCAGGATGTGTCAGTGACCGAAAGAGTACTTCTAGATATTGTTTTGGATTGGGCTCAGCAATGGTGTCTTGGTTCAGTGGGAAGCAAAAGTCAGTGGCTTTGAGTTCTGCAGAGGCTGAGTATATGGTTGTCAGTCAGGCCAATTGTGAGGCTCTTTGGCTTCGCAAGTTGTTGGTGGGATTGTTTGGTGTGCAGTTGAGGCCTACTATGATTTACTGTGACAATCATAATTGTATTAAACTCTCTGAGAATCCAGTTTTTCACGACAGATCTAAGCACATTGAGATTCGATATCACTTCATCCGGGATTATGTACAGAGAGGAGCAGTTGAGCTACATTACATATCTACAGATGAGCAGGTTGCAGATATACTCACCAAAGCCTTGGGCAAAGTCAAGTTTGTATTCTTCAGGGACAAGCTTGGAGTGGTGAGTAACACTTTCCTCGATAAGAGGGAGTGTTAAAAATAATTAAAAAAGTACCTAGGCAAGTGTTTTTCATCACCTAGGCACCTAATGTTGATTAAGGTTGGTTGTCATTGATGTCAACCCTTGAAGAAAGCCCCGCAGCACAAAGGTTTGGGTAATGGACCCAAGACTGTTTGATGTAAAGATGACTCATTATTGTCTTGTCATGGTTGATAAGAATTAAAGATGGATGAACTCCAAAGTGGTCCCCTTATGGTGAAAGCCCTCACGAGAAGATGCTTTGCAGAGTAAGAGAACCCATGCTTAATTGTGGAATAATGAGATCCAAATGGATAGTGTTTGTCATTCCATTTCCGATGGTATGTGGAATGTCACATAACTCCTCACGGTTAGAGAGTTATGGCCATGAGAAGTTGGAGACCCCAGGTTTGGGTAATGGACCCAAGTTTGTTTG
>JZKD02S1655223.1:2405442-2432903 GCA_000966675.3 Picea glauca
ACCCAACCACAGGCCTTAAGCCACCCTCTGAGCACCTTGACCTTGACCGAGAAGAGAATTTTGGCTGCAATCAATAGCCAAGAGAGGCTAAATGCACCAAGCAAAAGAATAGAAATAAAACTGAACAGATGATCCCACCCAAAAGCTAGCGCACCACTTTCCCAGATTTCCCAGAAACTTGCGCACCAAACTGTTGCTGCCTGCAACTGCCTACGCAGATATTGCTCTCACTGCAACTGCTGAGATGACAAATAATGAAACTGGCGCCCTGTATTTATAGTGGACTGGCCAGTCTAACTGGGGCCGACCTGGCCAGTCTAACTGGGCCGACTTCTGCTTCTGGGAATCAATAAATTCAATATAAATATATTTGTTCCGCCGACAACTTGTCTAGGGTTTCCTTCAATTCTTTGCTTCCTTCCGGAGGATTCTAGTCTCGTCATAGGTCATAATAGAGGTTCATACCTCCCGAAGCTACCATAATATTAACAATTGGGCCTATGGAATACTGAAACGTACTTGATATATGTGGGGAAAAATAGGAGGCTTGCATGTATCCAGGGCGACACAATACTATATAGACAGGATCTTGTGTGTGATGCAGGTGCTCTTATCTTTGGATGTCTCTAAAGAAGAGGCAATGTCATTAATCCAAGATAGAGATCCATTTGCTCTATTGGCTTATCGGTATGAGGAAAAGCAACAGATAAGGCATAACTATCCTCGGAGTTATATCAAGTTCTCGATGATGATTGAAATGTAACGTTGGAGGTGCATTCAGGAACCTTCTGGTAGAATGGGGCACAAGCAACCACAGCCCCAGTCAAATTTATTGCTATCAGGAGGGGGGACAGCAGCTACCAATTCTTCTTGAGGCACCAGGCACTGTTAAGGTGCCCCCTCCAGTATCTTCCTGAGTCATTACTTGTTATTGGAGATGTATTTAGGAACCTTCTAATAGGATGGGCGCACAAGCAACCATAGCCCCAATCAAATGTGGGAGTAAATATTAGGAGGGGTGAACAGCAGCTCCCAAATCTTCTTGAAACACCATGCACTGTTAAGGTGCCCCCTGCAGTGCCTTCCTGAATTGTAACTTGTTATTAATGAAGGGGAAGATAGTCAACAGTCGGCTACAATTCCTGAGGAAGATGGAAATACCGTGCAGAACACTCCTATAGAGGTGTTGTAGCATAGTGAGGTCTTCAATATGAATTATTTAGGAGAGGATATTAATTAAGCTGTACAAAGTGGCAATAAGATGTTCAATGATCCCCAGCAACTAAAGATCCACCTAGAGATAAAAGGGTGAAGCTTGAGGTAGAAGCAAATGCATCTGATGGCCACAGATGTACTCATGAGGACACTTCTGAAGATAGATAATTTAGCCTTTGCATAGCCTTTTTATCTTATACTGTGAAAGTTTGACTAGTGTGCAAGATATGAGGAGCTTGTATGTTTCTTTGAATCAAAAGTATGATAAAGACATTATGATTAAGATATGGCCCCATTTGGAGAGATTGGCACCGGCCCTTTGGTAAGCCAAACCAGAACAATGGTACAAAGAAGCTCTACTCTTATTTGCATCTGAAACACCCTTTGGCCCCAGTTTTGAATGTTAGATGGACCTCTTCACATCTGAAGAGCAATTGGATACATAAATTGCATAATATGTGGTCTTTCTGCCTATCCTACAAATTACAAGTTTTTGATTGGCTAGTCATCTACCAGGGACTGCCAACAAAATCTTATTTGGCAAAAAGTGGTTTCACGAATGCACAGTGCCCATTTGCAGAAAAACAGAATCTTTTGAAGCACATTTTGTGCAAATGTCGGATAGCCAGAGGTTGCTGGCAACAGGTTTAGATGCAGATTTCTTCTCTTCTTTTATTCAATACCAAGATTTTCAGTTTCTACCATTTTTATTGAAACAGCACCTTATCATATAATCTCTCTTGGCAAGTCATTTGGCACCTAGTTTCTAGATTGTTCTTAAATCTTAATATCTTTCCTCTTTTAGAATTATTTTAGGAGATGCTTTGGCACTCCCACTTTGTACCAACACTTGTTGTACTCTCCTAATCCCATTGAACTACTTTTGAGGTCATTTGTTGGACATTAAAAAAATTATCTTAACATATCTTATCTTCTTCGTGGTGCTAGGGCAACCCTGCTGGGTGACTCCAAACATGTAGTCCTTTCAGACTTGATGGGATTGTAGAATTGCCTCAAAGTTGCTACTTTGTTCTCTCTATCGAAAAGAAGGTGTAACGTTATTTTTTCCAAAGAGGAAAGCTCTGTTTCTGCATTCTGTAGGATTTGGCAGGAAGAAGTACGTAACCAGCTCCATGCTATGGGCTATCTCCTAATCAGGAATGCTATGAGTTTTGATGCTTTAGACTCTTCTCAATTGATTTCAGCTTTAGTAGTGTTAATGAAGCATTCTTGATGCGTTTCTCTCATCCGCCCCTTGTATATACTCTTACATGTTTCTGACCTTTGTAAATATTGTCTGTTTAGTATAAGAAGTGTTCTTCAAAATAAAAAAGTATGATTTAAAATGTACCATGTGCCTTTAGCCAAAGACCCTTTAATTGAATATATGATTATAAATTTCTATATAGATAACAAAAAATCTCAAAGAGAAAATGATAACGCTCAATGTTAGATGGCACCTGGACAAGAAGAATAGTGGCCTTGACATTAACCTCCCAAAGTTTATCAAGTACAGGCTCCGGAACCTCCACAATGGGGTTCACTGTTGGATTAGCAGCTGCATTTGAGACTAGAATGTCTATGCCACCATATTTCTGCAAAGGAAAATGCAGCAACCAAAATTAGCAATCAGAATTATGGACAATCAATAGAATGGGAAGCTCAGTCTGCAAAAATATCTCACAAATAAAGTCCAACAGCCAGAAGTTCATCTTTTAAAATAGAGACTAAACCAACTACGAACCACATTTCAAACTCTTGATGAGCACACCTCATAGAAGGTGAACTATAAAGTAAATTTCACTAAGCCACTGTAACATATCGGAGAATTTAAATTCCAAATGGTATTTTGAAAAACTTACATCCTAAAATCCTAGAGATTGATAATGAGAGAAAATATTTTAGATATTCTTAAAGGAAAAGCTAGGCTGTTCCTCTTCTAGAACCTTAACAATAATTTAATAAATAATAGCATGCCTTTTACACTGATGCCACAAATTCAATTGGAGTGGTCAGGTTGTTCCCATTCATGAAAGGGATTGCTCAGCCCCCAAGTTATTCTTGAACCAAATGTCCTTTTGCTGAAATAATTTCCTGTCTTTCACAAAGAAAGATTTTTGCCAATATAATGTATCTCCCTAGAATACAAGAGATGTATATCTTCATGCAACTTCATGAACCAATTGCTTGCTAGATTTAGTGGGAGTTGCAACCAATCTCTACAAACACTATGCCATCTATGGCATGTAACAACTCCTTGCAGGTTGTTGGATAGCACAAGAGAATTGTACATAGGCATGTATCAAGTTCATATGCACAAGGAAATTTTCTATAGGACCTCAAAAATACCCAACATGAAAATAACCCCATTCACAAATTTGTCCTGAGAAGTAGAAACAACATGCCAATCTCCAATGCAAGAAAGAATTCCTTGATCAGCTGTAAAATAGCATAGAAGTGTCATGTTACATATGGCTTTCCCTTGGTCATCACAAGGCTTGATCAACTAGGTTCAAAATATGCTTAATAACAAGCATCTCACTTGAATATTGAACCTCGCAATGATAATATTGTTGATTTTCCCTGCAAACCTAGCACCCAACAATTATTCCTAATAAAATCACTTTATTAAACAACTACACAACTAGGTTATCAACGAAACATTAGCGGAAGCATAAAACAGAAACCACAACACATTGCACACAAGATATTAAGGTAAACAACCCCTGGAAAAACCCTTACGAGAAAACCAGATCTGTGATGATTTTATTTCTATGAAATCAGGGCTCCCGTCCTGGGATAATGGCCCTTCAGAGGATTACAATGCAGCTATAGCCTAGCCCACCTGGCTGCTATCTCACTCACTACCCTTCACACCTTTCCTCGACCTTGCCCACTCACATTTGGATGAACTCTCTTCACCTGCCCAATGAGATCTCCTCACTCTCTACTCAGTGTGTCTCACACACCCTAACACTGTGAGTCTCTCACCTCCTCACACAATGTGTCTCGTCCTCTCACCTAGGCTTCCCTTTTATTACATTGAGTTAACCCTAAATCCAAAACCCTAGATCTCCTAAAGTGATCAACAGCTAAGATCTAATCTCACGTTCACTTTAGATCTAACGGATAGGACTTAATCAACTCACTTAAGTTACTAATGCCACCAAACTTAGGCATTTAACTTAATTATTTAAAAGACTCATAAAGTGATCTTCCTAAGGTTTTCTGAGAGGTTACAAGGATGATTTCCACATGCTAGACATCGAGCCTATGTGGAAGTACCTGTTTGATGCTTCTACCACCTGAAGGTGGCTCTATCTTCACTATCATATCTACTACCGTGTCTGCTCTCCAATCCACCTGATTGGTTGCTCCATCTGACACGAAAGTTATCCCAGCCATCTTGCTAAGACTTATCTTTGAAGACTTTTTACTGGCTACCTGGACTCCTACCCGACGCTGCTCACAGCCTCCCGCTATTGCCCGGGTCTTTTTCTAGGCTACCCGAAGCTTTTTTAGGTATTGCCCAACTATCTCAGCCTGCTTCTCGAGGCTTCTGCCAGGGGCACCTACCCGCTATCCTAGGGCTACCCGGATCTTTATGGGTTGCCCGACAACTACTCGGCCCATGTTGGGCAGCTACTGGGATCCCTTGGGCGGTCTCCAACCGCTTTTCCTACTAGCGACTCCTCTCCACGTGTTGTCGACGGCCCCTCTGCTTTGTTGGGCCGCTCTGAACCTGTCGACCGCATGTTTCCTTGGCGACTGCTAGCTCAGACGACCTCGCCTCCTTGCCTGCGCAACCGCAACCTCCTCCGCCAACTTTACTCGGTCAATTGGCTGCCTTTTCACTGGCATCTTTGGCTACCGGCCTTTCCACTCACCAAGTTGTCACACTTACCTCCACGACTTGCCACGGATCTGTCCGTCGATCTGCTTCAGCCTACAGCTGTCAACTTCACCAACTCAACCTCTCCTTTTTCTCTGCCAGCACCCGCATCTTCACTTCTCTGTCGCCCAGCCCACTCAACGACCCAGCAATTCGGCAGCTCTCGACCTCAGCAGTTGCACGTCCCCCCAGCAGCTTCACGGCAACTGCACTCTATCATCTTTTCTTTGTCGGTTGTCCTCTCCGCCTCCTATCCGCCGACAGTTCTACCAACGAATGTCTCAGCTCCTTTGTGGGCTTATAACACAGCTCACATACTTGGCGACTACTGGCAACAGGTGCAACATCCCGACAGCTCTCTTCACACCATGGTTGCAAGCGAATCTCCTTTGCGACTCTGACCACAGCCGCTAGCTTCACAGCCCAGCGATCCTCAACGTATTGCGTTGGTACGTCATACGGTTTCTGTACAGCAACAGCCGTACAATGTACTTATTTTTTTAATTTCAAATTAATTTCGCCTTTACCCATAGCATGTGCTTACAAAATTAAATTTTCCCGCAGACCTTTCTTCTCGTTGCCAAATCTTGATCTTGTGTTCTCGATTTCCTCAGAGTCTAGGATCTGACACCATGTTGATTTTCCCTACAAAACTAGCACCCAATAGTTATTCCTAATAAAATCACTTTATTAAACAATTGCACCGCTAGGTTATCAACGAAACATTAGTGAAAGCATAAAACTGAAACCAAAACACATTGCACACAAGATATTCGGATAAATAACCCCTAGAAAAACCCTTGCGAGAAAACCAAATCAGTGATGATTTTATTGCTATAAAATCAGGGCTCTCATCCTAGGATAATGGCCCTTCAGAGGATTACAATGCAACTATAGCCTAGCCCACCTAGCTTCTATCCCCCCCGCTGCCCTTCACACCTTTCATCGGCCCTGCCCACTCACACTTGGATGAACTCTCTTCCCCCACTCAATGAGATCTCCTCACTCTCTACTCATTGTGTCTCACATACCCTCACACTCTTTGTGAGTCTCTCACATTGTGTATGTGACTCTCTCACCTCCTCACACAATGTGTCTCATCCTCTCACCTAGGCTTCCTTTTATTACCTTGAGTTAACACTAAATCCAAAACCCTAGATCTCCTAAAGTGATCGACGGTCGAGATCTAATCTCACGTTCAATTTAGATCTGACAGTTAGGACTTAATCAACTCGCTTAAGTTACTAATACCACCAAACTTAGGCATTTAACTTAATTAATTAAAATATCATTCACTTTAATAAATGACTCATAAAGTGAACTTCCTAAGGTTTTCTAAGAGGTTACAAGGACGACTTCCACATGCTAGACACCGAGCCTATGTGGAAGTACAACAAATATCTCTCAAAATAAAAAAATTAAAACAATACCAAAGCCTTAATATAGTTATTTTATATATAAAACAGCTAAGATCCATCTTAACTCTGAATCTTTTAAGCACCACATATTGACAACTTGGTTTCTTTTTTATCCCTCTTGGTACTTGATAAATCCTAAGTTAAAATGGATTTAGGTTGATCTTAACCAGAAGTAGGTCACTTATCTACTATTCCATTTCTTGTTCTTCTTTCTACTAGGTGGACGTGTGTGTGTTTTCTCTTTAGCTTCAAAGTTATTGTGTTTTAACGTTTGTGTATTGGGCATCCTCCATTAGGTTAGGTTGGGGTCATCAAAAGTGGTTGCATTCCTTGATGAACAAGTGTACCTGTGGTAATCATGATTTAGTTTCCTGTTTTATTAGTAAATAACTTGATCGGATTCCTCGGCAAAAAAAAAGAGAATTAAATCAAAAAATATTGTAATTGGGGAATTTCACGATTTTTTAAAGAAAATATGTGATAATAGCGATTTGGAAATAAAATAGCTTGAAAATGGTTGCTGGTGAGTACAGTTTGACTTAATAGGGGAATTGCCCTGAGTTGAAAACTTACGTTGGAAAATTCATGGCATACATAGACAATAATGACTTACGCGACCGTCAATAGGCAAGTGTCCATCAATTACCCTTAAACCTAGAAGACTACATGGTCAATCATGCTCATGAAGACAGATCACGTTATATATAAATTCAATCCCCCGAAAGAACAACAAATCCTTAAGGCTTACACTTACATTTACAGTCTTTTGGATGAGATCCCTCCTCTGTTCGCGACTGGAAACATGGCAGGCCACTCCCAGAACATCAATCCCTTTGGCTCTCAGCTTTTCCACTGCTTCCTCTACATTTTTCTGATTGAAAAAATAAAACGTATTTTTATTCAGAGGTCACACAGGCAGGTAGATCCATTCAATTGTCTTGATCAAAGAGACGAGTAATAATGATTAAGGGTGAGTGAGTGAGGGAGAATTAGAAAATTATTTGTGAAAGCTGACAAGAAGTCAAGCAACCAACCTGTCTGCGTGATGAGACGACAACAGAAGCACCTTCGAGGCCAAGGCGCTCTGCAATGGCGAACCCTATGCCCTGTGTTGAAGCGGTCACCACCGCCACCTTCCCTTGGAATCTCCTACCCGTGCCCTCCATCCCACCTGCACCTCGCTCTCGACGATGCTGCTATTCACTATTCCTGCTAAAAATAAATACCTCCCACTCCCACTCAACAACTCAGACACTCCTTCCTTGGTATCAAATTTATACAAGTCGCTTGAGGACACATCCAACTTCAATTTTAGAGGGAGTCATAAATTTGAGTTTGTTTTGTCTGACCATAGTAATCAATATTTCAGTGACCCGACCCGCTCTTGCGTAAGAATGGACCAAAATTTCTCCATTTTCCTATGCAAAAACATCATTATGACAAAATCATTTTTTTTAATCACATTCGTACGAACGTTCTAGTGAATGAATCGTTATTGTAATTGTGACATACCTTGAAAGAGTTTTTGGTCTATTAAACATTTTTTAAACAAGGGTTGTATGGCAACTCAGTCCTACCGAGTTAGTTGGGAAATACATGTTGAACAACGAAACTTAATATAACTAAATGGACAAATAATAAATATTTTTTGTCAAAAGATAATAATTGAGAGTTGTTTGTTATTCAAAATGTATAATGAACCGTAAGGTGAAAGGAACTATAATTTATAATTCACAAATATAATATAAATACAATAATAAATATAATGATAAATACACAGTACAACTTTTTATATTTAGATGTGGTGATTGGTGAAATTCATTGATTATGTAATTAATTCTAATATTGAAAGACATGAAGGTAGCAATAACACTTCAATTCTATCAACCAATTAGAAATGAGAAACACAAATATTTTTATTATATCCAAAAATATATATTCGTTTTCCTATGTTAAACATTACATTGCATACACAAATTTATGGTAAAAGGCAAATTAATGTTACATCAATGTCACATCAAAAGCAAACTCATTGCTATAGTCTCATGGCAGGGACTAATAAAGAATAAGGTTTTGAGGCCAAGGAATGATGAACGAAAGCAAGTGAATCCCCATGTGGATGTAACTAGGTGCTCAACCATCTAAGCACATGAGAGGGTGTATGTCTTAACCATGTTCATCTTGTGATGGTCATAATTAGATCATTATCATGACGGCCACACAGAAAGAAAGAAAAGACATCTTGAAACCATGAAAATATGAGACTATTTTCAAAGGCATGGTGTAGTTTGTTAAATTTACATCAACCATTTTGATCACTGAAATTTTCATCATTTTGATTACTAAAATTTTCATTATTTTGTGCATTGGAATTTGTCAAGCTTGCCTACTTCAATTTTATATTTTTACTTCTTGTTTTTTTGCAAGCCACCTTCCTATCATGTGTTGCATCACCAATTATTATGTCTTTGTTTGGAATACATTTTTTTCAAAATACTTCTTGACATTTTTTGTTGTTGTCTTCGTGTAACGGTGTTTGTTGATTGATTCTCATGCCATTGAAGAAATTAAATAGGTCAAGGCCACTTTAGTCGCAAGGAGGGCTACCCTGGAAAATCCGGTGCCCAAGATATGAAAACGAAGATGCTAAGCACCGTCAAATGTCTTACCATCTCTTCTTGTATGAATTTGTGTGTACAAACAAAACAACTACATAATGTTACTTGATGGTTCTTAATCATGGGCACATGAAGCATTATGTCTTCATCAATCAGATGGTGATCGCTTTTTGGTACATATCTTGGATTGGGTTTGTTGCAAATATCAACGTTGCCAAGACAATGGAGGAGAGTGCCATATACTTTTGGACACTCAATGGGTGTCGTCTCCTACATTGGAAAGAAGTTGTCAGTCAAAACAAGTGTGGATCCAATAAAGATCCTTTGTAGGTGTAGATTAGATGTTGTAACTTCCTTCCAAGTGCTCCCTTCTTAACTAATGTCCTCTCCACATTCTACAATTTCTCAATTGGTCTCTTGCCCATCTAAATTCTCAAAATATCCAGAGAAGCCACCATAGGCCAGCACAATTTGGCAAGGCTCCAACTCACCTAAGAGAGCTACATGGAATACATAGTGTGATATGTTGTCATATAACATTTAAATGTTGAATTGCACAATAATGACAGGGTCTAAGTTGACATGTGAGGAAGGGCTCAACCTCAATTTTATAATTTTTTAGAGAGATAATGAATCCTCAATACACGAGAGGTCAACATTGGATATATGGTACATTATGCATTACATTATTTCTCTCATGCACACTGGTATATTAAATACATCCTTAAATGTATATATGATCCACATTGAACTTGCTTGCAGGCATCATGGTATAATGTCACAAGTAAAGATATTGGCAAACAATTCATGCCCTTCTTATTTCAACATGTGGCTTACATGCACACATGTAATTAGAATGGGTACTATATTCATTTCCTTTTTTGGTGGGGTTGTGCATGTGTTAAGGTGCAATAGGAAAGAGACTACACCTCTAAAACTACAATGTGTCAATATATGATTGTCATTGACCAAATGAATCAAGTGGATGAAAGCAAGGGCGTGGAATCAAAATTGACCTCTTAGCTTTAGAGTTAACAATGTAACATATTCTTGTGTGATTCAACATGTGCTTGCATCCCATCCAACTAAGGTGATTTCATCCTAAACTAGGTGACTTACTTATGTTGTCATTTTTTAGCTCATGATTCCAAGGGCATATAAGATATGCAAATTTTGTAGCTTTATATTTTTGTTGGACATATTCTTCTATATTCTCTCATCATTGTGATTTATTGGCCATCATTCAACATGGACAATACATGTCTAATGCAATATGATAAATTACAAGTTTTGTTTTGGAATCTTGCTTGATTGGGACTTTTTAACAAATTATTTTGAATATGGCACAAATCCCCAATGCTTTTTTTTCTGCCACTCTACTTCAAAACACCTTCTCTCAAGTAACGAAAGCGAGGAAAAGCGAACAAGAAAAGGAAAATCTAAATCTAGTGGATAAAAAGAAGATCATTATATCGTTAAACAATTGACATCACCCATTTGTTTATAATTAGATGTAAGAGATCTTAAAGTAGGTGGAGTAATTATCTCCACCCAAGAGGATGAGGAATTGAACACATTAATCGGGGCTCTATAAATGATCCACAACCATAATGTAGCTTTCACATTCCATGTTCAAATTTTATCCCCACTCCAACACCCCATGCTCATTTATTGATAAATACAAACAATATTAGCAACAACAACACAAATTGGTGTTCAAGCAAGGGACATGCTATGACCCAAGGGGATGATTATAGGACGCATAGATGACATAGAACATAAGGAAAAGGAAGCACAATTCATTAAACATTAGGACCTGAAATGCAACATTATCTATCGATAATCAGGCCTAAGGTAGGGGTATGTGAAACAAATTCTTGTAAAATAGATCTAAATTCTTGAAGATAGACTCCTTATATATGTGAAATGGGCAATCAAGATTGGCAAATGAACAAAGGAATTCTCAAATTGTAATGTATTGAACCAACCAAAATAATAAAACATGAACAAAACTCAAAGAAATTAAATGCAGAAAAGCAGATACAAGAGAAAATAAGATTGAACCTGTAGAATATATCCCTTGTATTAAATATCTCCAAAAGAGTGAGCAATGTTCATGTGCCTCTTCAAGGGGGAAACCTTTCATGAGCATAGCTCCAAATACAATAACAATACTTCACAAAACATTACATGGCCTTTTAGTTGCATAAATAACTTCTTAATAGTAAAAACCCTAACTACATGTGGTCTCGTCATTAATGGGTACCAACCAGCTACTACCATGTATTTAATAAAGAGGACACTTTTTCACATTAAGTAACTACCTACTAACTATCTAATGGCCCTTTTTCAAAGAAGATGGCCTTGTACATTAATTGATCAACTACTAAGTACTATAACAACAACATGACCAAAGGTTTAAGTAAGGATAGTTTCAAGCACTCCTAGGGGACTTCTAGTATATTAAAGGGTATGTGGAAGACAAATCCATATACAAGTGTTATCTAATGTGGTACTCCTTGAAGGGGTACCAATAAGGGTTAAAAGGGTGTCCAACCAAGTGACTCTCTTTGCATTTCTTGCATGTTTAATTTCCAGTTGCAGATTTGCTTGTTGAACGACAAATCTTGGTGTTATTTGAATATGGAAGAACACGTCACTAGACTAATAAAATCTAAAATTTAAGTGTGTTAGCAAGGAGCTCTGTTACCAGTTGTAACGTACTAAACCAACAAAAAATTCAAACAATATTAAGAAAAATTAAATGTGGAAAAGTACATACAAGAGTAAATAAGATCAAACCCGCAGAATATATCCATTGTATTCAATACCTCCAAAAGAGAAAGCAATGTTCACAAGCCTCTTCAAGGGGGAAACCTCTTATGATTAGAGCTACAAATAGAATAACAACACTTCACAAAACATTCATAGCCTTCTAGCTCCATAAATAGCTTCTCAATAGCAAAAACCCTAACTACTTGTGGTCTCGTCATTAATGAGGACCAACCACCTAGTGCCCCTTATTTAATAACGAGGACCCTCTTTCACATTAAGTAACTAACTACTAAGTACCCAAAGTAGGGAGGTTGGGTTTTGAAATTAACACAATTTTATATTGTTAAGCCCTAGACAAAGCCCCATGTTAAGTATAAAACCCCTTATTAAGCCTTATATATTGAATTATTGCATTTCCAATGTTATATTTGTATGTAGGCTAGAACCTTTCATCGTACCCTTTGTCTCCTATATATATACCAAGGAGACCCGGTCCTAGGTTCATCTTATCTCATATTGTACATTGAATATATTGTAAAAGGAGGTTTCCCCCTCGAAGTGGACTGTTATTCATTTACTTTTTTTCATTATCAAGGCATTGGTTCGTAACATTTGATATCAAAGATTACAATCCTAGGGTTTTGCTCCTCCAACTGTGACACTTGGCTTTTTTGCTATAACTTTTTTTGGGGATGTTTCAAACAATGAAATTTTGAGGAGACTGAAGTGAAATATCAAGGTACAAGTCGCTAAAATTTCAAGGCTTGGTTCATTACAATTTTGAAGATATAGCCTATGGAAGACAGGGTTTGTGACTCATCATGAAATCAGTTTTAAACTAGTCATCTTTGAATTTAGGTTATAACTTCTTTATGGGAAGTTTCAAACAATGAAATTTTGTGGAGATTGAGGAGAAATTTCATAGTACATGTGGTCAAAATTTCAAGTTTTGGTTCACTATGCTTTTATAAAAATAGTTCATGGAAGACATGGTTTGTGACTAATCCTTAACTTAATTTTAAAAGAGTCATCTTGGCATTTTCGCTATAAATTTTTTTTTTAGTGAATTTTTTAGACTCTTAAATTTTTTGAATCCTGAGTTGACATAGTGAAGTACTAGTGGATTTTTTTTTTCAAATTTTGACTCATTATATTTTATGATATATTTCTCGTGGAAGTTAGGGTTTTTGCACAAGTTATTTTATAGTTATTTTAAGAGCTTTTTCGTGGTTAGCAAGCTCATTTAAAAAAAAATAGAGACGTTCTCTGACGTCTTTAAATAAAGAGTAAAACTAGAAGTATTATTATTTTCTCTAATGGCAAGGGGTACTTCAAGAATTAATACTCCTAGTAAACCTCCAGAAAACTCACACATTATGTCATAAGAAAATGAAAAATTTGAAAACAAGTTATCACAATTAAAGAACCAAGTTGATGAAATGAGTGGTAGTATGTTGAAACTAGTGGATTTATCAAGTTCTCGGGAATGCATTAAAAAGGAAATAGAAGATCAAATGAAAAAGAAGATGGATGGAAATAAGGAATAAATACAAAAAATATGAAAAACCATGAAGTCCATAGAAACGATTCTCTTACAAAGGATCCCTAATTTGGATACAAAGATCCAAGGAAATCATGAAAATAAGGAGAACAAGATTGTTGAGACTTAATAATGTATGGGGAGTATTTTGTCACATATGGAGAGCACAAATACTAAATCTCATAATCATGATCATTCATTACTTTGAGATTCACATCATCAGGGCTTCAAGTCGACACCAAGGGACTACTTCATTTTAAAGATCGATATGAGAAAGTTTGATGGTAAATATCCTATAACATGGATATTCCAAATGGATCATTTCCTTGATCTACACCAAGTGCCAAGCTTACGAAAGGTAATTATTGCAGCCTTGTATTTAGAAAATGATCAATTTGTTTGGTATCAATGGCTTTGTGAAAGAAAAAAGGATTATATTGTCTCTTGGTCCATTTTTACGGGTGAAATGATAACACATTATAGGGATATTAAGAGTAATACATTATTTAGTCACTTGATAAATCTTTGGCGAAAAGGTCAAATTATAGAGCACATTCAACAATTCCAAAAGCTCAGGCTTGGGGTTAAGAACATTCCAGAGGATAATTGGTTAGATCTCTTTATGGGCACTTTAGAGGAGAGTATTCAACACGAGATGCATATCTTTGAACCTAAATCCCTAGAGCAAGTTTCCAGTATGGAAAGGAAAGTGGAAAACAAAAATATGGCTACTAGAAGGGTGGCCATTAAGAATTATAGAGAGCACAATGTTCCCTCTCCTAATCTCACTCAATTGACAAGGTTGACACCTCAACAAATGGATGAAAGAAGATCAAAATGACTATGTTTCAATTGTGATAGCAAGTACAGTAAGGGGCATAAATGTGATGAGAATAAATTATTCTACATAAACTGTGAAGAAGAAGAAGATCAAGAATTGGAACCATCACAAGATCTAGATCTGGAAGAAACTACTCCAACGATATCTTGGCATGCATTTTCCATCCTCAATACTCCATAAACCCTCAAGATACAAGGATACATCAAAAAGAAAAAGGTAACAATGTTGATTGATTTTGGTAGTACCCATAACTTTAGTAATTACAAATTAGCGAAAGATCTCAATTGTTTTGTATTTCCAGCACCAAAGTTTCAAGTAATGATTGTAGATGGAGGTACCATAAATTGTTCTAGGAAGTGGCATAGTATTAAGCTCAATATAGGGGAGTATTTATTGGATAGTCTCGTGATTGTCATCCAAAAGGGTGGTGTTGATGTTGTATTAGGGGTCCAATTGTTACAATTATTGGGAATAATGGCTCTTAATTTTCAAGATTTTTTCATGAGATTTTCCTCAAAAGGAAAGGAAATTGAGCTTAAAGGTGTCTAAGGGAAACCTTCTAAGGTGATAAGCTCTAATAGCATGACAAAATTACTCAAAAGGGGACACCATGGTGTAATTGCACAATCGTGCTCACTAGATGTTCAAACATCTATATCCTCCACTCCAATGAATCTCCAAATAGTTATCAACAACCATTCCAAGGTATTTGGAGAGATGCCTAAGGGTCTTCCACCTACTCGAGATCATGATCATGCTATTCATTTGCAACCTGGAAGTGTACCACCTAACATTAGGCCTTACATGTATCCAAATGCACAAAAGAGTGAAATTGAGCATATGATCTAAGAAATGTTAGAGTTTGGCATCATTCAACCTAGCCAAAGTTCTTTCTCTTCACCAAATAATGATGGTTATGAAGAAAGATGGTTCATGGTGTATATGTCGAGATTATAGACAACTCAACAAAATGACCATCAAAGATAAGTTTCCTATTCCTGTCATTGATGAATTATTAGATGAATTGCATGGAACAAGTTTCTTTACTAAGTTTGATATTCATTCGGGATATCATCAAATTAGAATGAGCAAGGAAGACATTCCCAAAACAACATTTAGAACACATGGTCATTGTGAGTTTTTGGTTATGCCATTTGGACTTACTAATGCACCTTCAACATTTCAAAGCTTGATGAATTCTATTTTCAAACACTTCGTTAGAAAAATTGGGTGGTATTTTTTGTTGGCATACTAATATACAACAAATCTTGGGAAGAGCATGTACAACATGTTGATAGAGTATTACAACTTTTGGAAGAGCAACAACTTTATGCAAAGCCTTCCAAGTGTGCCATTGGGGTTTGGGTCATATTGTATCTCACGAAGGTGTAAAAATGGACCCTAATAAAATTAAATCTATGAGGGAATGGCCAATTCCCAAAACCTTGAAGAAAATTAGAGGATTCTTAGGATTGACAAGCTATCACCATGAGTTTGTTAAAAACTATGGTCAAATAACGACACCTCTAACAACATTATTAAAGAAGGAAGCATTTTCTTAGACTCAAGAAGTAACCAAATCTTTTGAAAAACTTAAGAAGGCTATGTGTACAACTCATGTCCTAGCCACACTGGACTTCACAAAAACATTTATTGTGGAGTGTGATTCCTCACGTCATGGCATTGGTGCAATTTTAATGCAAGAAGAAAGTCCCCTTGCCTTTGAAAGTAGTCAACTTAAAGGAAAAAACTTACTCAACCCCATTTATGAAAAATAAATGTTGTCCATACTACATGCAAATAGAAATGATGCTCTTACCTAATAGGTTGACACTTCAAAGTAAAAATAGATCATGATAGTTTGAAGTACTTCTCGGAGTAACTATTATCTTCATAATAGAAACAAAAATGGGTTCCAAAGATGTTAGGTTATGACTTTGAAATTATCTACAAGAAATGAAAACATAATATTGTGGCAGATGCACTTTCAAGGAAAGAAGAAGAAATGGAGGGTTCACTATGTGTTATTTATATTATGTAATCTAAACGGGTGGAAGAAGCAAGGATAGAATGGAAGCAAGATCAATCAACAACTACAAGACGACCCTAGTGCATTAGATAAATTTGTATGGAAGAACAATTTGTTATGGTATTATGATCACCTATATTTATGTAAGAATTCCCAACTCAAACAGAAGGTCCTTCTAGAATTGCACACTTCTCCTATAGGAGGACATTCATGGTTCTTGAGAACTTACCACAACATCAAGAAGGATTTTTGCTGGGAAGATATTAAAATTGATGTTCAAAAGTTTGTGTGTGAATGTGTGTCTACCAACCGAATAAGGAAGAGACAATCAAGATGCCAGGTCTCCTACAACCATTAACTATACCAAGTCAACATTGGGAAGAAGTTTCAATGGATTTTATTACAGGTTTATCCAAATCCGAAGGAAATACTATCATCATGGTAGTAGTGGATAAACTAACAAAGTATGCCCATTTTTTTAATCTCTTTAAGCCCTTTTAAAACAAGTATAGTAGATGCATCATTAATGGAAACAATTCAAAAGCTACATGGAGACCCCAAGATTATTGTAAGTGAGAGAGATCCAATTTTCACTGGAAAATTTTGGACTAAATTATTTTCTTGTTTGGGTACTCAATTGGCTCACAACTCATCTTACCATCCTCAATCCGATGAGAAAATTGAGATTGTGAACAAAATGTTTAGAAGGATATCTTTGTTGCTTTGCATATGATAAATAGACACAATGGGTCAAGTGGTTGCGCTTGGCAGAATGGTGGTACAACACATCCTTCCATACTTCATAAAAATGTTTGCATTGTTGGCACTTTATGGATATCATCCTCCATCCATCACATCTCCCTTGAAAGGGACTACAAAGGTTCAAGCAATGGACGACCATATAGGGCACTAAAAAGAGGTTCTCAAATTATTGAAGGACAACTTGGTTATGGCACAAAATAGGATGAAACAACAAGCATATCAACATTGTAGTGAAAGGGAATTTGAAGTGGGGAATTAGGTATTTTTGAAGCTACAACCATATAAACAGATGTCCCTCGAGAAACAAAAGAAGGACAATAAATTAGCACCCACATATTATGGCCCCTACAAGGTGTTGCAAAGGATTGGAAGTATGGCTTACAAATTTGAGTTACCTCCATCTTCATGTGTACATCTAGTCTTCCACGTTTCTTGCTCAAAGAAGGTAATCAGTGACAAGATCCCGGTCCAAACTATTTTACCGGAGATTAATGAAGAAGGGGAAATCCTACTAGAACCAGAAACAATCCTTGAAACAAGGATTAAGTGGTTGTGAAATCGAGTAATTACTTAGTACCTCATAAAATGGGAGAACCTACCAATGGAAGCAGTGACATGGGAAGATGAGTTCTTCATGCATAAACATTTGCAGTTAGTCAAGTTTTGAGGACAACACTTGTTTGAAGGGGAGGGGCATGTTAAGACCTAGACAAAGCCCCAAGTCAAGTATAAAATCATTTATTTAGCCCTAGATATCAAATTATTATATTTCTAGTGTTATATTTATATGTAGGCTAGAACCATTCATTGTACCCTTTCATTATAATTATACCCATTGTCTCTTATATATATACCAAGGAGACCTAGTCTTAGGATCATCTTATCTCATCATGTACATTAAAAGGAGGTTTCCCCCTCAAAGTGGTATGTTATTCATTTACTTTTTATCATTCTCAAGGCATCAGTTCATAACACACACACACACATTACCCATCATAATTCAAATGCATATCCTCTTAGACACTATTCAAATGTTTCCCATTGAGAGAGAGAAAATGAAAAGAGACCTCTTCACAAAACAATCATGGGTCCCTCTTCCTCATGTCTTCTTCTTCCCCAACCATTTGGTTGTGTTTTGTAGCATTAAATTTGTTGGGAAATCATAACAACAATGCATGCAATTTTTGTGCAACTTTAGTGGCAACATTCTCCCTTGGGCATGTTGTGGTACATTGGGGAAAACACATATTCTCTGCACGAATAAGGATATTAGCTTTCTAGAGCTCATTTTGATGATCGTAGAGTTTTGTAGCGAGGATTTCATAGTTAAGTATTAGTTTCCCAATGAGGAGGACTTGGATGCTTAGATCTTTGTTCTCATCAATTATCTGAGGAAGAGGACTTGAACTCTCTAATCTCTATTCTTTACGATGATGATCTTGTTAACATGATGGAAGAGAACGATGAGCTCAAGGCTGTAAATAGATCTCCAAAATTGACAATCAACAATTGTAAAACCCCTGACATGGGTCTAAGATTGGGTAGATAATATAGTCCCATCTAACCACGGAACCCTAGTAATTCAAGTAAGTTGAACTCTAATTTGAAAATGGCTTGTGGAAAAGAAGGTAATCAGGTTTGACTCAATGAGAACAGGCAACAATGAGTAGAAAAGGTGGTGGGTGGATTTCCATACCAATCATAATTATGAATTGCTCTCGCATAAAGTTTTTAAAGTTGTCACCCACTTAAAAAATACCTTGAGCATAATTAATATTTTGATTTATTTCCATATCATTGGGATGAGCGAAATTGAAGCCTTGTCGCTTAAGCAATAGTACTTCCAACTACTTCACACACGTCACTCTTCATAAAAGACCTTTGATCTTGACCCTTATTTCTATTAATAAAATTAATGTTGTGACGAGAACAAATAGGAAAAAGGGATATTGGATGAGAAAGTTTTTTTTTTGCCTATGAGGTTGATGTGATTTTCAGATCACAATCTAGGGTCGCATCTAAAGTTTTTGCCCTTATTGTAGCGCTTTATTGTTTTTGGGTTTAGTGGAGCTCAGGCTTTTTTTTTTCCACGATTGAAAGTTTACTCATTTATATTCATAAGTATATAAATTTTTTACAAATGCTTCAGTTCATATTGCCATCAAAGCGAAGTTCCTGTGAAAGAATGCACTATATCTGCACTCACTCCTGTGAGAAATATAACAATACGGCGACTCTCATGCTAATATGAAGTATTACCAAAGAAATTCCAGCTAAACTGTCAAATAAAGTACTCTGATACCGGGCAGCGATGGAAAGAATGTTGTTGGCAACACGCTGATGAATTGAAATCTGTTATAAATATGCATATTGTGACTGTTCCAGAGAGATAGCTGTAATCTGCCAGGTGCTGATGCAAGTTTCAGAAATGATGTAAACAGAAAAAAGTCCAAGACCTGTGCTCTACAATCAAATTTTAAGGTGAGTTGAGGGACCCTCATTGCCATCCTTCCATCTGGCAAATGTTATGAAGCCGATATGCCGAGATAGTGCCAATTTTGATAGATGGTCAGCATTGACATTATCTTCTTTGTAGATGTGAGAGGCAGAGAGGCTCATGATGCACCTTTTAGCCTCAATGGTTCTCTCTTTCCAGCATTCCAGAGCTGCAGATCGAAGAATAACCTTGTCATTTAGCTAGTCGATTATGACTTTTGAGTCTCCTAGAAGTAGCAAGGCTTGGATGTTTAGCCTTTGTGTCAGGATGAGGGAAGCCCATGCCAGGATGAGTGGAGCTCAGGCTTAAGGATGTGTCCTTTTGTGTCTTTCATAAGACTGTTAAGTGTTATTTAAATGGTTACCGTTTCATAAGACTGTTAAGTGTTATTTAAATGGTTACCGAACCATCTAATGCAACTATTTTGGCTATCACATAAGGAGAATCACATTTAGAAACTACCTAGCATGGCTCCTCCCAAGGCTTTAAAGAAGCTCATCTTGACAGTTGTACATAAGGTTTTAAAATCTTTCTTGATGAGACTCTTGATATTCATGATATATATATTTTTTTTATGACTTATTGAAAAAACACACATTATTGGGGTGCTTTGTGGGCCAAATCCTGCCTAAAGTTGTGATTAAGGCTTAGGTCAAAGAAGTTTGAGATGCCATGGTTGGATATGTAATTCCATCTATATCATAATTAGGGATGAAAAGAATTACAATTGATTGATGATGAAAATCGTTGTCATGAATTGATCTCTCATAGCCCCTAGATATGTCACAAAGCCTTGGTTGTATTTGTTGAATGTCATGAAGAGTTCTTTGTTGATGAGGCCTTCAAGTTTTATTGTTCGGTATAGGTAGAATTCTTAGGGATCCATGTGCAAATGTGACTAGCTTTGAAACAAATTTTATCCTCCATCACTAAGTTCATTTTCCATAAGTCGAGGAAGGTTTTCAACCCACACCTCCCAAAAAGGGTTCACCTTAGCATTGACATTTCCAAATATTTGAAAGATTGTGTATTCATCCATGTAGAAGGTGTGTTATCCAACATGCACCACTATGATATATCAATCTCCATAACACTCATTTTAGGTGCTAGAGTCCCCACTATGTAATAAAATAATGTCCTTTACTTGTAAAATTTACTCCCCTTGCACCTTTAGTCTCTAACCTTACTAGTCAAGGCCGAAAAACCTAGTGGAATACAAAGTGATGGATGGATTATAATTGTTAAAAAATGGGATGCTCCCCAACCACAGTAATGCTAGACAATTTCTCAAACTCATAAATGTCTCATAGTGTTAGAATCGTCCACAAGTTCATCCTAGAAGAAGTATGCAAGCTTTATTATGGACAAATACCATCATAGAAACTTCCAATCCATTGTTCATCAAAGGGTGGGGGTAGACGAGCCTAGTCTATTCCTCCAAAGTTGGTTGCTTGTCAAACATGTGTGTGCAATGATCCTCGTAATAAGCCAAAAAAAAAGAGTTTGAATGATATTTTCCCACCCAAATGGATACTGTGCGTTCTTCAAGCCCTTTCAATGCTCTTTCCAAGCGAGAAGCAAAGGAGATGGATTTTTTTTTAAATACCCGATGAAGATAGGATCATGGAATGTACGATGGATTATTTAGCCCATTTGCAAATGCATGGTTCTAAGAGTAAGAAATGGTGTTCCAAAGATCGATATTTTGTGTTTGCAAGAAATAAAAGTTATTGTATGCTTAAATCCACCCTTTGAGTAATTTAGCCAATTTTTGTTTCCTTTTTGCACTAATCATGATAAAGGAAACGAGGGAGTTGCAACTCTCGTGTCGCCAAAATGGGTGAAGACCATTATCCAACATGGGGTATACCCTACCAACCATGTTTGTATCGATCTTATTTGATTTTGAAGGCCATGTGCTAAGTGTGGCCAATGTTTATGCATCAAACAATGTCAATGAAAGGGAAACCCCTCGTGATTAGCTTGCCAAATATTCCTAGAATCATGTTGGTTGATTTGTGGTGACATCAACAATGTGGAAACCCAAGAAGACAAGGAAGGTATTTTCCTTGCTTGATTTTCCCCAAGGAAACAACTGGCATGGAATGGACTCAAAGCTAGATTTGACCTTTACGACCTTGACAAGTTTTAATGAAAAAATTCATTTGAAGTTTGGTCTACATGGTCTAGTTTTAAAATATAGAGCAAGCAAGTATTTAAAAGATTGGAGAAAGTAACGATGTCAAAGAAGATTTTTTTTTCTTTAGCTTTGAGACAAGATGGTTAGTTTAGGTAGTGGGAGAAATCGCCTTGTATGACCATCAACCAATAACCTTCTTCATTTCTTGGGGATTTGAAAATTCCAATACATTGAAACTTTGGTTGATGTTGAACACATCTCACTTAAAGAATACTTTGTGTATTGAAGGTACAAAATAATTTGGAACCTATGATCGAGACCCCGAAATGACAAAGGATGGATTATGTGCCAGGAAGATGCCATAAGAAGAGTCATCACCTTTTTGAGAGGCTATGGTAGACAATTGTTGGTGGTCAAAAGAAGGAAACACAACACAATCATAGAGGATATTGAGGAAGTCTCAAGAATGCACCAATTCAACCCCTTCATTGAGGAAATCCATGGAAGAGTGGCCTAGTTGAGGCATACACTGAAGATTTAAGAGACATATTAAGTAAGGGATGCCCCAATTGGTGCCATACTCCATTGGCTCAAGACAAGTGATAAGGCCAATGCTAATTTTTTCTTATCCCTTACCTCTAAGGAAGTTATGTAATGCATCAAGGCCCTCCAAACCAAAGACAACATAATTACTAACCAAGTAAGCATTGAAAAAAGTTCATCAATCATTACAAAATGGCCTTTTCAATCATAATGAATGACGAAGGAAAGAAAGGTGACCATATAAACATATATTGATGTTGTCCCAATAAAAATGACACAAGAACCACAACATGCATGCTAAAAAGGGCTTTCATTGATTGAATTCATGACTACCCTCAAAGAGATACTTGGTGGTAAGTCACTTAGATAAGATAATTTTTTGTGCAAATTTTAGAAGGCCACCTGGGACTTTGTTGGCCTCGATCTTCTCCAAATGTATGAAGAAACCATCTTAGTTTATATTCTTGGCAATAGTATCAACAAAGGGATAATAAAATTCATCCCAAAGTTGGGGGTTTTAGATCTCGCAATAAGCTAAAGGTCGATAACTCCTCTAAATGTCTCATACATAATTATAGTAAAGGCACTAACTTTGCAGGTCAAACATATTTTGTTGAAAATCATTGAGCCATAAAAGATATGATTTATTAGAGGTCGGTTCAACTTGGATAATGTCACTATAGTTTGGGAATGTGTCAAATATGCTTGGAACTAGGGATTAAAGACCCTCTTCATCAGGATTGATTTGAGAAAGCTTATGATAGGGTGGAGTGGCCTTTCATCCTCTCCATGTTGAATGTGCTTGGTTTTGACCCTTTCTTTATTAAATTGGTCAAAGCTCCATTTTTCTGAAACAACAACCTACTTGTTTATCAACCAAGCTAAATATGAGGAAATAGGCTTTTTTGCTCCATTCGCTAAGGATCACCTTTGATTCCAAGACTATGTGTAACAATTGACAAAGCCCTCAACTACTTTATTCATACTAGAATGTTTATAGGATTATTTGAGGTATCCCCCTCCACGAATAAAATAAAATAATAAAAAGTGTGATTTTATTAAACAAGGAAAAGTCAAATTCTAGATAATAGCATAAAGGGGGTGTGAATAACGTGGAATGTGATAAATGAAATATTTAGAAAAAAACATGATAAAATGACACTTAAGGGTGAAGACAAAAGATGTGATAAATGAAATATTTATAAAAAAATATGATAAGATGACACCTAGGGGTGAAGACAAAAGATGTTTGATTTTTAAAAATGATGGAATTTTGTATATGGCTTGATTGGCATGAGAGAGAAGGTCTATAAAGCAGTGGAATTGGACCATGAAGGGATTGTTATTATGTTTATTCAAATTTTTTTTTTGTTGTTGTTGTGATTTGTTTATATCCATGTGTGTGAAATTCTTGTCAATCAATGTTAAATTATGCAAGTTTTAAGTTATTTTGCGACAAATAAATAATTATAATTTTTAGGTCAATGTTATGAAATTGTAGTGTTAATCTCTTGGGAATATTTAAAAATAATATATATGGTTAATTTAAAATTATGGGTGAAGAGGAATTTACAAAAAAATTAAAATAATATCCTACTATTATTTTAACCATAAAATCCCACCACAAAACCTCTTTGCATTATTTCTAGTTCCCATTTTTCTCATTTTATTGTGGGAGGAGAAGATATGGATGCTCATCCTCATTATCCCTCTATATTTCTTCAAGATTAAGAGGGTTTATCGTGAGATCTCATGGTTGAATCCCTCTCTTTATCTAGTGCTTTTATTTGCATACAATAGATTGGTTCATTTGTAGATTGTTGAATGTGAGTGGATGAAAATCCTTTTTTCTACGAGGAAATAAGAGAGTGCCTTTGTCCATTGCACTTCTCTTTCCTTTTTTTAACAATAACCTGCAAACTTGTTTCAACAAAAGGGCCACAACTGAACCATACAACTTTCCAATACAAAATTGGGGAGGTGGGCCTCCACTAGCCACTAAATGTGCAAAACTAGAAATAATAGAGTCGCTACATTTTTTAACTAGCAACTATATATCCTGCAAACTTGTTTTAGCAAAAGGGCCACAACTGAACCATACAAATTTCCAATACAAAATTGGGGAGGTGGGCCTCCACCAGCCACTAAATGTCCAAAACTAGAAATAATAGAGTCACTACATTTTTTAACTAGCAACTATATATCCTTCTATGACAAGGATATTTCCTTATACATTGTCCCAACACAAACCAAAACTTACATGACATGCTAAAATTTAGAGAAAATTAAAATGTCAATCTATGAAGGACCCCTTTAAAAACTTGTAGATTTTTAGTTGGGTTTGGGAGATCTCCTTCCAAATCTAGATAGGCTTGCCTAACTGTTGCTTCCAAATTGTTTTCTTTTTTTACTTCTTGGAGCATGAGAGACCGACTTGGTGGGAATTGTGGTTGATTGTCAAATGGAGCAATACACAACTTTTGCTCTATATTCTCAACCCTGACTGCCACTGCCCCCAAGTGTTTAGCCACTAACAAATAATTTGCCTCTTGAACCTCCATGTGGGTATTCATTATGTTTTCCATCTCTCTTGAGACACAAATTTGAGCTCCCATTTGAATCACATGCATTGCCTATCCCAAGGCATCAATTTGAAGAGTGTTTTTCCATGCATATTGTTAGCCACTCAAAACACGTTTACAATTAAAATTAACATTCTATAATTGATATTCATATTTAACTTTTATTAATTATTAAATTTACGTATTTTCAATTATTCAAAATTAATATATGACGGTGGAGATTTAAATCTTAGGTAGTGTAAAACAATGTAGTTATAACTTTCAATAACTCAATTATTACAAATTATAACTCTAGCTTAAATTATTGTTTTATGCGTATCATATAGAAATGGTGTTTAAACTTAAACAAGGATACATGGTAGCAAATACCCGTCGAAATCTGAATACATGAAAACAATGCAAGAGAGTAAATCATAGTAAGAAATTAAAATGTTTTAAAAATAGTATAGATAATATATTGCTAATGATATCTACAATTACATTCACACAATAGTAGGATATGAATATAAAATGAAAATGTTATTTAAATAAATATGTAGTTAGATTATTCAAACTTTGAATTTAATTTAATTTTGATTTAAAATGAGGTTATAAATATTTATTTTGTCAATAGTAAGTTTTTTTTTTAATGAAACATTAAAAAAAATTTCCACTCAAGTGCATGGATTGCAGGACGCAGGTATGTAACTTGCTCAGTTTGTCAAATTGCTTAGACTGACAATATGATTTTTAATGAAACATTAAAAAGTCTTTGGTTTGTCACTCGCTCAGGTTTGTCGAATCACTCAGATTGATGGTATGTTTTTAATGAAACATTATTTTTTTTTGTTAATCTCGAGAAGGCCACCATCAGTGTGGCAATAAGACCCCAATTCTATCTGCCAATAACATAACAAATAAATAAATAAAAGTATTTAAAAAAATAATAAAATTTAATATTTAATCTAAAACTATAGAAAAACTACACACATTTTTTTATCAAACACCAGATTAATAGTTAATTAGCGGACAAACTCATCGCTATATACCAGCGTTTCAAAATATATAATAATATAAAAATGTGGTGTTTAAACTTAAATAATATATACAATTTAACTTTTAGCATACACTTAATATGAAATAAAGCTTTTAGCATACACTTAATTGTTTTTTTTTGACAATAACGTATAGAGGATTTATATTAGAGGTGGCAAAGCCACAAATCTGTTACAGAGGGCAGGCCTGCACAGAGCCTCTGCCTACAAAACTGGATTACAACACTGAAATTTCTAGATTGCCATGACTTCCAAACTCAAACAGAAACCTGGACTAAAATTATTTAGAGCCCTAGCTTCTATACAAAATGCTAGGTTGTTGAGGATCGCTTCAGACTTGAGCGTCTCTACTCTGAAGAAGAGCTACTTCTCAGAGTTTTCGCCCCATTCAAGGTTCATCTTGGACAGTTTGTCCTCCAACTCCCCAATTCAGTCTGCGAATCTCTCTTGGGGATTTTGCAGTTCATGCTGGAGTTTATCTAACTCCTCTGAAAACCCGATTTTGACAAAGGAGAGGTCCTGCTCCAACTGTTCCATGCGCCTCCCAGCTTCTGAATCGAGGTTCTCGAGGAAGTCTAGCTGGAACTGAAGCATGTTCTTCAACTTCTCCAGCTTGTCGTCCAACTGCTTGAGGCGTTCTTCTACCGTGGGGGGGCGACTGGAGCTCGCTGCCATTTTCTCTGCTTCTGAAACACTTCTTCTGCTCTTGGCGTGCTTAATCTGGAACTGCTTGTAAGCTGGGGGTGAGGTCGAATAAATGCTTGAGCGATCTCCTGTAATCATGGTTCCTGCAGTGCGGACCCCGATGGGTATGGGCGCGGGGTCGGTTTTGTCCCTTGGCAGAAGAGAAAATCGATGGATTGCCTGCTGGAAGATTCCCTCAAACATGCAAATCTGCAAGAGTCCTGGCGCAGTCCCTTCTTGTCCTGTCCGTGCGCCCAATTTTGAGTGAGTGTTATGCATGGAAGAAATCACGGGAGGTCCACCATGGACGGGATTCCATTGGCCAGAGTATTTCCTATAGCCAGCTCGACTCCTCGGTTGGCTTCTATATCTGCATCTTTGTTTAGCGCCCTGAGGACGTGAAAGATTTGAAACGAGTGCAATCCCCGTAACAGCAAACGAATTCTGTCTATGAGATTGTTGAGCTTTGCGTTTTTGGTGTTTTTTGAGAGCACGATGGCTTGGATCAACAGTCTAGAGTCCCCAATGATTACTAAGTCTCGGATGCCAATGGATTGAGCATGGCACAGCCCCTGCCAGAGCGCCATTGCCTCGGCGAGGTTGTTGGAGGCTATGCCCAGGCCAATCGCATACCTCATTAAAACTTCGGCAGTTGGCTTTTCGATAATACCCCCTCCACCAGCTTGGCCTGGATTGCCTTTTGAGGCCCCGTCAAAGGAGAGAACATAGGCCTTTCTTTCTCTTTTCCAATTGACAAATTCGACTGCTTCTGTCCCGAGTTCCCAGTGCGTCTGGAGAGTGGGGGGGGCTTTTTCCCCAAGTGCTTTCTGGATCTGGAATTGTGCACACCAGAGCTCTTCACGCTCGTCCATCGTTCTGCTGTGTGTTAGG
>JZKD02S1655223.1:2436584-2458642 GCA_000966675.3 Picea glauca
TTGGTATTTCCAGAGATGGATCGAAGTTTGGAGTCCAACGATTCAAGTAGAGCCCTTGGGCTCCCATAAAGTAAGGCCCGTTCCTGAATATTAGGTCCCGGTCCTCCTGGGAAATAAATTCGAAGATGTAGAAGCCCTTTCCAACGGCATAACAGGTCACACTGTTCTTTATTAGCGGCCTCCAGTTTCTTTGTATCCAGTTATCAGTTGTTCTTGTGGAAGGCCAAAGCCCCATGAATTGGCCTACCAGACCACGCTCTGACAGAGAGATAGCTATTTTCATTGGTTGTTCCGGAGGAAGAGTGATTACTGGAATGTCCTCAAGTCGTTTTACAAAGCTCGATGTATCTCCGGAGGTGGCCTTCTTCGAGCAGGCTGTGATCAATTTGTTAAAGGTCGCAGAGGGGGAGGGAGGGGGCGGCGGCTCCCCTCCGTCCTGGCTTGCCATGGACGGCCGAACCCTGATTCAACCTCCCAGCGCTCCAAAACCCTACTCGCTCGATGTTGTCTCTTCCTCCGTGTTCAGAATCTTTTCATTGTTTACACTTAATTGTTAATATGAAATGAAGTTTGTTTTGAACTTAGATGAATGGCTGAAATTTTCATGGACGGAAGTTAGTATGTAGTGATATTAATTTAGACAAATCTACAATGAAAAATATTGGTTTATATATAAAGTTTGTTTTGAACTCAGATGAATTGTTGAAATTTTCATGAACGAAAGTTACTGTGAAATGATATTAATTGTACATAAATTTACAATGAAAAAAATATGGTTTTATATATGACTTGTTTTATATATGATAAAGATTCTTATAGTAGATCTTTACAACTTGAGTGAGTCTAATGGTGAAGAACATGTGTTTCCTCTTAAGAGGTTACATGTTCAAATTTAGAGGGGGGTAGGGTATGTATACCTTCGTTGATTTTACCAGTCAAATCGCTGGGCGGAGGGGGGTCCCTTGTCCCACAAACAAGGGGGTCTCATAGAGATCCCTTGTCCCACAAACAAGGGGATCTCATACACCAATTTGGTGTGGTGGCTTGGCCGTGACCTTAAAAATAGATTATTATTATAATACTATGAAATGAATACATATTTAATTATTAATATGAAATGATGATGGTTTTAAAGACAAATTATGAAAAGTTAATGATAGGAAGTTACTATGAAAGGATATTAAGCTATTTTCTTGTTTTAAGCATGAATAGACAACTTATAAAACAAAGATTATTATTTTTAATATTTTAGATTAAAATAATGAAATTATTATTTTAAATATTATTTAAATATTTTTAGATTAAAATAATGAAATTACTTATTTTGAAAATCATTATATGAATATATGTATGGAATTATAAATGATTTAAAATTGTTTTTGTTTGGTTAAGAGTTTGTCTTTTTTAGACATAAGGAAACAGGTTAATGGCCCAAGACCAAGAGGTATCTGGCAGGAGTAAAAGTATACCCCCTTATAAACCACCAACGGGTTATTCTAGGTGATGTGGTTTTCCTTAAAAAATGAATACCCCCTTATAAACCACCAACAGGTTATTCTAGGTGGCATGGTTTTCCTTAAAAAATGATGATGAGTCAACCCACATTCACAGATAGCAGTCAGTGATAGTTGTACCCACTGTTGGTTGACATACTAAGTTATGATAGGTTTTCACATGTAGCAAACAATGATGGTTGTACCCACTGTTGGTTGACATACTGAGTTATGATGGGTATTCCCACTCTGATTAATATATGGAATTATAAAATTACATGTTATTTATGACAATTTTTATTATTACAAAATGGTTACAACTTTAGAGCTAGTAAAAATTGCATGAGCAATATTTGTTTGTTTGTTATTATATGTCAAAAATGAATGGTTTATGTAGATTAATGAAGACCCTTCGCACGTACCAAATTTGATATTATATTAATGATCCCATAAAACCAATCCCGACAAAACAAACATAGACAAACTAAAACATAACAAACATAAACATAAATGTGATCATCTTTTAATAATAATAATAATATAGAAAGCATAAATAATAATAATAATAATAATAATAATAATAATAATAATATAAAAACATTATTAAAAAATTAAATATTATTAAATAAATATTAATAATATAACAATGTAAACTTATATAATGTATGTCAAATAATTAACTCAAAATAACATTAAACCTTCATTTAGAAGGCATAATGCAATATTTTCCTAATTAACTCAAAATAACATTAAACCTTCATTTAGAAGGCATAATGCAATATTTTCCTTTTGTGGGAAACTAGTTTTTTCCTTTTGTTGGAAGTTAGTTATTCTGGACTGTAGGAAAAGGGGATAAAGTAAAAATAAACTTATATCATGTATGCCAAATAATTAATTCAAAATAACTTTAAACTTTTATCTGGGAGGCATAGTGCAATATTTTCCTTTTGTGGGAAACTAGTTATTCTGGATTGTAACAAAATGGGATAAAGTAAGAATGGGGACTGATATTTAGGTTGACAATAGAAAAACTTATAATTTTTTTTAGGGAATGATTAAGTTATTGTAGAGTAAAAGAATATATAATTTAACATAGGTTGTTAATGCATTTACTTCATCAACTAGGATAAAGTAAGAATAGGGACTGATACCTAGGTTGGCTATAGAGAAACTTATAAATTTTTTGAGGAAATGCTAAAGTTATTGTAGAGTAAAGGAATATATAATTTAACATATGTTGTTAATGTAGTTACTTCATCAACCTAATATCAAGTCTGGATAACAAGTGGGATGATAAAAATGTCTGAGATATAAGATCTAGAGGAAGTCGTATACATTATGATTAAAGAGGAAGCATATTAAACTAAGAGGAGGAGGATAAATTGGTGTTGTCTAAGAATACTGCATTAGAGGAATATGCTTCCAAACTAAGGTATAAAGTTATGTTTGTAGATGTTAACCTTGATGGGGGAGCATTGTGGTGGAAGGCGTTGTGGAAGATAAAAGACCCTCTAAAAGCTAGTGTGTATATGTGGCGAGTACTTTAAAATAAAGCATTGACCTATGAAGTTATCTAAAGAAGAAATTGACATGGGCATAGCCAATGCATATTATGTAAGTGGGAGAGTAAAACAATTATCATCTTATGGTAGGATGTTCATATGTTGGAGTAGTTTGGGCAAAGATGGAGGTGGTGATTGGTTGTAGGGATGTTTGGCAAGGAAATATAGTAGAGGAATGGATGCATAATTGGTTTAAAAGAAAGAACCCAAAGCATTTAGAGCACTTTCATTCTTAGGGCATTTAGCTAGCTAGGAAAGCTGAAATTTTCCAAGATAGACTATTTCCAACATTCCAATGTACTTCACAAACAATGAAAGTTTTTAGGAGCTTTAAATATCCCTCAAATATAGTTAAAAATAAGGTTCTAGCTCTCCCTCATATAGATAAGGAAATTTCTTGGGGATATTTCGATGGTGCTTATCAGGGCCTGAAGGCCTTCTGTGGTGTTAGAGGCACACATCATTCGAATGATTCCATTACATAATCTATAAAGTAGGATTGGGGTTGGTATGAATAAGTTTGTTGAATTGATGGCATTAAAATTATTGTTGAAGTTAGTAGTTGACAAGGGGGTCTAAGAGCTACAAGTCTATAGGGACTCAAAAATGGTGGTCAATTGGATGAAAGGTCAATATAGAATGGAGAATTTGTTCCTACTACAAATATTTTAACATGTAAAAAATTCTAGAATTGGTTTTTTCAAATATCACGTATCATCATGTATACATGGAACTAAATATTGTTCCAGATGAGTTGTCAAAATAAGGTTTGTTGATGGATTACATGAAGGTTTTATGAGGAAATTCAATGAATGAGCTAGACAATTATGTAGTTAGATGATAATGAGTTGAATCACTCAAACACAAGCTTAACAGTTGTACATTTTTTCGACTTAGTTTTTTCATAAAACAATGGTAGAGATTTGTAGGTGGAAATACTTTTTATGGGCTATTACTATGCACTGTTTTTTTTTTATGTCACCCGAGACCACTGGGTTATATTTCAATTTTGATCCAATACTTTTAAGATTTGGAATGTAATAATAAGAATGATCTATATGAAGGTTATTGAGGGACAACTGGGTTATATTTCAATTTTGATCCAATAGTTTTGAGATTTGGAATGTAATAATAAGATTTATCTATGTGAAGGTTATTGATAATTTCTTGCATGCCTTAGATCTATTAGGATTTTAGAGGGATGACATTAGGGTTTTGGTAGTCTTTATTTGGTTTAAAAGATGTTAGAAAGCATATGCAAAATGTAATATTTTTATTTTATAAATAAGAAAATGCAATTTTTTTCCCAAGAAAGGAAGGGGGTAGGGGATGGAGCCCTAGAAGGGTATCCATTTTCGTGGGGGAGAGCTCCTTTAGGAAAGACATTGACCATAGGATTGTACTATTGCATGTGTATGATGCTCTAAGGGGGGACACAACCATGAAAGGCACTTCCCACATATTTGCACTCTTTCATGGGAATGCTACTCTTGTTGGGGACATGCAAGGCACTGCCCATAAGGACACACCCTTCCACAATTAGGTCACACTATTGAGGGTCGAATTTTCCATATAAGGCACAACCTATTGGTTGTTCCCTTGCATGGGTAGGTCGTGGCAATGCTAGGTGTAACCCAATAGGTACACCCTTGCATGGATAGGTCGTGGCAATGCTAGGCGTAATCCAATAGATACACCCTTGCATAGGTAGCTCGTGACAATGCTAGGCATAACACAATAGGTACACCCTTGCATGGGGTTTTCTTCCCTTCAAGTGGGTTGTATTTCTTGCTTAAGGTAGGTCACCCCCTTAACAAATAATGTTTCCATTTTGAAGCACTCCCTCCCTTTCCCCTTTCAAAAAAAGAAAATAAATTTTACAACATTGATGCCCAACTAATTTAATGTAAATTAAATCTATGTTGAAATTTTTATTTAAATGAATCTTATTCTATATCATTTGTTAATAAGTAAATCAAAGAGAATTACTCTATCTATCTTAGTTCTAGTATATGCAGAGAAGAAACCCCAATTTATCATTTTTAAGCATATTTCATTTGAATTGTTTATATGTAAATCAAAAAGAGTTATTCACTCTGAGATCTTGTATATGCAAAGGGGTTTTCAAAACCTATTTTGTTATTTTAAACCTTTTTGACATTCAAGAGTATTGTGAATTAAAGGGAGTCGTTCCCTTTTAGGTCGTGCGTGCATAAGGTTTCATAACTATGTTTATATTTATCAACATGAATTATATTTATTTTCATTTTCAATTGATTAAATCAAAAGAGTAATAATTATAATTAAATTAGAATTGTATATTTATTAAAATGAATTATATTTATTTTCATTTTCAATTGTTTATGTTATAATCAAAAGAGTAATAATTAGAATTAAATTAGAATTGTCTCAAAATTTAATATGTAACATGTATTCACTTTTTACTTTTTAGTATCCATTAAAGTAGGTACTTTAGTAATTGGGCAGGTGTTATATTTCATTAATTTGTTCACGATATATATATATATATATATATATATATATATATATATATATATATATATATATATATATATATATATATATATATATATATATATATAATTTTTAAATTTTTTTATTGGTTCATAAATTTTGATGGGACATATTTACTCTTGGTGTAAGCGATTTTGTTTTCTCTATTTGTCAGAGCTGTAAAATAATTTAAAATACTAATTTCTAAGTGGCTTATTCTACTACGTTTGTCTTGTCCCCATCAATGCATTGGCAAGATTATTGATGCATTGACAAGAATTGACAACATTTTCTTAATGAACCGACCTCTCGTACTCTTGGAGTTTCATTGCATATACATCTCTATACACCTGTGACATACATTATGTATCTTTGTATACTTGTGACATGCATCATAGTGGCGATGACAGTGCATATGAAATAAAAACCAAAGAATGAAGTTCAACCAGGTAAAGCAAAATTGAAAGTGGTGGTGGTGTAGATGAGATAGAGGCCAAAGAATGAAGCTAAACCAAGTGAAGCTAAGTTGAAATATCACCGAATGAAGTGATCCAAAGCTCTCAATCAATGGTTCGATTTTTCTATAAGAGAAAATCTAAAGACACATGAATGATTCAAGTTGCATACTACATACATAATACATGTTGCATACTACATATATAATACAACCTGGCATGATAGATTTTCTTTCATTTGATTTATGAAACATTCTTCAAAAAATCATTCTTTAATAGTGATCACAACTAGAGTAGAAAGACTGCAAAAATGCACCTGATGGAAGCCTGACTCGTGAGTAAGGAGCAGGTCGAGCTATGTAATACAAGCATGCAAACTGTTGTCATTGAGAAGAACCTAAGGATATCTCTTAAGGCAAAACAATGTCTCTATAGACACACATGAATGGTATCTCAAATCAAATATAATTTATGAATTCAAGTTGCATATATTGCATACACAATATAGCCTATCAAGGAAAAATGAATGAAGATTCAAACGTTTTATCAACAAAATTAAGAATATTTTTCTTAGTGCATTAGATTTGTTTCTTTAATCAAAGTAAAACATTCTCATAAGGCATATCATAAACATTCATTTCTCTGTTTGAAGAATTAATGGGTTTAATTGTTGAAACTTCTTCTGGCATTTTTGGTTTGTTGCCTTGTTGAGTCATATTTATCTAGTTTATGCTCTATACCCAATAATGCCCTTTGAACTTGAGAACAAAAATCACAAGACTTTTAGTCACTATGCTTTCAAGTATTTATTTAGTTTAATCACTCGCCATCTAGATTTATGCATCTTTGCCTTTCGTGTCAATGCTATGCATGTTTGGGTTTTATTCGATGTCCATTATTTCCCCCCAATAATTCTTTAATATGATTTGAAGTTCTTACATGTAATGATGTTATCTTCCCTATCAAATTCATTTATTTAGGTTGAAGGTGATATGACACGAGAAAAAGGTATTAGCTTTCCATTACCATGCTTCTGAATCAATCAAACATCCTTATATAATAGCAAAAATATTGCGAAGGTAGGACTTAACCAATGAATATATCAAATTTTTGTATATAGAATCATGTATTTCAAAACTTGAATTCACCCAAAAACCTTAATTAGAGTGACACTATAGCCTAAAGGTGTTGAATACAATCATGAAAAGATGAATACCTAGAGTCTTGGATTCATTAGAAACCATCATGGGAGGAAGATATTGATAATTTGTTTGATGATTGGAATATTAGTCTTTCAAGAAATGCTAATAGGGGATCCTAATTTCTCACTAATCCAATGTAGTCTATGCAACCGGATAGAGAAGACAATAACATAATGGTTTGGGGAAGTATTCACAAGTGATTACTCCCTGTGGTGGCAATACTGCAATAATGCAAGCCCTATTAAATTTTATTTCAATGCTTAAAACAAAAGTTGTTAAGATTTTCTAAATTTAAATAAAGTTATAGGAGTTGCCCCAAAAATGTCTTATTCTCACCCTTCCACGAAAACATCGATCTTCATACAAAGGGCACAGACATAGTGCAATCGCTAAAGGACCTCAAGAGTATCCATTTCCCCCTTAATGGAACCAACTTCCACACAAGAAACACCACAAGCTTGACCCAAATTAGCTGGCAAGTTCATAATATTTTCCATATTGGTTTGTGAGAGATCAGGGGGATTTTACCCAGAATAATCAAATCTGCCTTCCTTAGATAAACCATGTTTGTGTCTTCTGAGCTACGAGCCACCAAATATTTTTCTATACCTCTAACCCCATCGTTGGAGGCTTATGGATCTACTCCTTCCACAATATTAAAAGAAATAAATAGATCACTACATTGACTGCCAACCCCCCTCCACTTCTGGTATGCTAAGTCCCTTCCGTGGAAATCATCCAAGATGTGTTGAAGCTTGTGACGAACCCTACAACAACAAAGGTTTCTTTTCATAGTCAAGCTATTGAATCCATTCAGTCTCACCCCACACTAGCATGACTTGAGCAGGGATACCTCTATTTAGATTCATCAAAACTAGAATTCAAGGCACTCCTTCCATTTATAAAGCTTCATACACTTGTTCACTTCAACCAACGAATGGAACTTTGAAAGTTGAAATGCACTTACACTAGCATTTTCAACTCATATCTTTCTTAATACATGACAACATAAAAAATCACGATGTTGGCAATTTCCAATAGCTAATGAAAGTAATTACTTAATATCATTCGCCATGCAGATGGTCTATGTGTACAAGTGTTGTGGGAGTGTAGAATTTAGCATGCATAAACATGTTTAGTGGCAATGTCAAAATTTATGTAGATTTGAGTCTAACAGGCATCACAAACACTAATTTCTAATAGCTTTTTGAAAGTAATTACTTTACCAAATTCAATGCCTTAGCCTCCATGCAAATGGAAGATGGGTTGGGGGCACTATAGCGCATGACCTTGGTTGTCTACAATAATTTAACAAGTGTCACCATAGAGCTAGGTTAGTCTTCAAATTTGACTTGCATGCCCTTCTCAAGGGTTGCATCCTTGAATGGTTCTTCAACGTAGCCTTAGATGGCTCTTCCATGTAGCCTTGGATAGTTATACATGGTGGCCTTATCTTGGGCTTCAATGCTATTGCTCATGGGGGATTATTTTATAAAGCGTTGGGTCTGGTATGAGTTGGAGCTAGTACCCACTATACTCATACTAACCTCGTTGTATGTCGAGCAATGGATGTATTATCCTTAAGGAATCGTGCCATCAATAATATATCCTGCAATTTTGAAAATGTCAATGTCTCTAAAAGATTTGTGAATGATTACAATGAAATTGACTCTTCCATGTTGATTTTTCCTATATATATATATATATATATATAATAATAATAATAATAATAATAATAATCATAAGTTGACGAGTCGGTGGAGGGTGGAAGTGGATGCATGTCGATCCGGAGAGGAGATAGCTCTGCGTGAATGATAGAGATGAAGGCCTCACGGTACATGTGAGTGTTTGGTTGTCCCAAATGAAAAATAACATTAGGGTTTGTTTTCCTGTTAAGAAGAGTGCTTGGCCGCACTTCTGTGCAAAATCACACCTCGTTCGTGAGGAGCTTCACACCTGCGTCGATCACATCTATGATCTCCCCGCTTTCTTGCATTAAATTAAGTTAGAAAAAAAATCACCAATTGCATCTAGTGCCATAATAAGAATTTAATGATTGGGAATGAATTGAAAGTATAAGTAAATTAGTTACTCTTTATTAGTCCCCGCCTTAAGGCAGCAAGGACTATTGTAAACAATTTTCCCCACTAGCATTAGTCTATGTGTAAACCAATGCATTTTTAGTCCCAACTATTCTAAGTATTAACTTGAACATTTATCAAGTACCTTTTAAGGTCCAATACGATCTTTCAAATTATGTCCATCACTTTACTTAAACCAATCATAAACTTGGTTGTCTTATTTGGCCTCATATCGAGGCATGTGTCATTTATCTAAGGGATTTACTTATGTTTTAGGGTAGTATTTGCATAAGGATGGGCCAAACATTTATTGTTCAAGGATTAATGTTATATCCCACTTAACATTAGTTTTTTAACATTACGTTATAAGAAGTATTTATAATTTAGATCAAGGGTGCTAGGGTCTTTCACAACGTCACCAACTTTTTCATACTCAGACATCTGGGCTTTCGTAGTTTAGCCGGATCACATGCTCTGTTACAGATGGGATTTCGTTGTCTCACCTTCTCATAGCACCATCACATTGTCTTCAAATAACACCATAACACAGTCTTCAAACACATATCGATAATGCATTGGTGTATATGGTCCTCATTGAGAGATCAAAATATGATTATTTTCTCATGCAAGAAAGTATTTAGGAAAATATTGTATCTACCTGGGAAATCCATGATTTCAGAGTTTGTTCTAATTGAGTCACTCATTCATTATCTACTTCCTTAATGCATGAGAAAGTAATGCACGAGAAAGTATTTGCAAGATAATAGTATTTACCTGGGCAATCCATGATTCCAGAGCTTGTTTGAATCAAGTAACCAAAATAATGTTGTTTTCTTTCTCTCACATAAAGTATTAAGTAGTGCATTCGGATTTGTGCAATGTATTTTAGATGGGAAATAGAACATTGAACATTAGAACCCTCTTTCCACTTAAAGAAATCTAATTAAATACTTACACAGTTGTTTCAGTTGGCAAACTCATAAATGAATTTAAGTTGCTAATAGTTTTACTTCCAATATAGGACATTAGATGCAAATTACCGAAATCAATAGAGTAGTTTAGAGAAAGAAGTTTATTACTTTTTTCTTTGAGTATTCAGATACTTTTCACTCTAATTCTCACATGAAGGTACCAATGAGAATGGAAATTAATTGCTTAACAAGGTATGGCTACTTTTCACTCTAATTTTCACATGAAGGTACCAATGAGAATGGAAATTAATTGCTTAACAAGGTATGGCTAGGTAGGAGAAGTCATATCTAGTAAACAAATAACTTTGGCAAGTTCACCTTAAGGATTATATCTTTTAGCTAAGTGAAAACAATATGCTACCATATTGGTTAAAAAAAACAAACTCAGGGGCTCAAGAAGAGCACCATGCTACTACAAACATAAGTCAATCTAATCATATAATTAAGTGAATAAAGTTTGGTATTGTTATTTTCTTCATTAGGCAGCGGTATCAAAACTCACCTAAGACAATAGGCTCGAGAATGAGTCATAAATGTTTGCTTATCTTAAACTTAATGAGAGTTTTGGTGGCCTTTCAACGATCATAGGAACCTTAGAGTTTCATTCTTTCATCATTCTCAAGCGATAGCTCTTCTAATAACAAGATTTGATTAACAATTATGGTTCCCAAGACACCATGATATCATAGTGAAGTTGGAACACAACATTTTAACTAAGATATGATTGTACTTATAACATGATAAGAATTATAAGAATTTGGAACCAAATCTAATGCATCCATTGCCCAACCTATACCTGAGAGAGAACAAAGTTGGAATCATTGTACCCTTAGGGAAATTATTTAAGCGAAATCTATGCATTGTTGCTAATGAACTAAGACGAGATAAGGACCTTGTGTAGTAAATCAACTTTTATGAATGTTATAAAACATAGCTTCCCATGGGATTAAGTAGAGAAAGTTGGTTCCTCTAACCATGCCAATAAAGTTATTTCTCAATTCCTTGCAGTATAAGCATGAACATCATCCACCCATGCGTGTTTTAACTTAGGCATTCATGCTGACAAGAAATACGAGCTTACCATGTATCAACTTTGATGAATTTTTGTTGTTGTGTAATATTTGAGAAGATGAATGAAGCCATGTATGGGACAACATAGTGATTCTTCAGTCCTTGTAAATCCAAACTTAAAGGGATGCATGAATTTATAAACTTTGACCATTGAAATCAATGCAGACAAATTTATGTGATGCAACATTAAAAATAGAGTTGTGCACATTTATTCCTTAAACTGGTTAGACTATATGATTATCAATCTCACTTATGAAACTATTTGTAGTTGAAAAAAAATTGCGCCTTTTGTTGATTGGTGATTCTTGAATAGTGAGGGTGCTACAAGACATAAGGGATGCATCCTCAAACACTATCAATGCATCCCCATATAACACTGGCTAGTAATTGTTAGAATTCAATAGGTTCATCTTTCATTGAAATTGAACTACACCTAATGAATAGTATCACAATTAGTTGAATTTAAATAATAGAAGATGATTCCAACCCTCTAATAAATATGGAAGCCCTACCAACATAATAAAGGAAAATAGACAAGCAACAAACTCCAAGATGGAAACAATTAGGTTCAAACATGTATTGTGCTTGCACCCTACTTCAAAGGATTAGTGTATGATTGATTTGGTTAGTCTGAAGCTTGTCTTTTAAACATTACTTCTAATTAAGTATCATACTTTTGAAATTTATTTCCATGTATAAATGAAATGTATAGAAACCAAAGAACATGAAATGCCAATGGGAAATATAAAGAAGATTAACTTTCACTCTTTATTTGGATGCAAATGGAAGAGCATATTTCAACAAGTTCTAACAAAGGGGCAAAAAAAAAAATATCATTTAAGACGGCAGAATTCAAAATAGATATTGAATACTCGAACTATCATATATCTAGGTAGGATCTTGTAAATTTGACTATTATACATTCCTTTAGAGGCTAGTCCAAACTATAACTCAATATGGAACTTATAATAGTCTTCAGCATAATTTAACACAATCATGTGTAGTTTTGAATTTCATAAACATTGAGAATACTTTTCATTGAATGTAATAGTAATACAAAAGAAATACGTAACCAAAATCAAAGTATGAAGAAGAAGATGAAGTTTCTTGCCTATGATAAAAGAAATACACATGGTCACTCACTATGTAGAATCAATTCATTGCTTAATTGTAGTTATTCATTTAAAATACCATAACCAAGATAGGTTATGAAACAACAAGGGAGAAATTACTATCAATGGGTCTCCATCTCTGCTTCAGTCCACTATAGTGCTACATAGCTCGTCCAATATGAACATCCACTATGGATCTCCAATATCTCTAGTGCTCGTTCCATTATATATACAAATCCTTCTCAACCACTTTGCGACTTAGGCAAATAAAGACCCCTTTGTATTATGATCCCTCAAGGATCCTTTTCTAGTCCAGGAAATGAAGTTTCAACACACATGATAATTGGACGACTGTTAGGTAGTTGTGTAGCTATTTATATTTTATCATTGAAGGCTATCCATTGAAAATAACAACATGGCTTGGATTTCTAATAGCTCAACATGGAATAGGCTATGGCCACTTATGGAAATGACCATTCCCCAATACTTACTCCTCCATATAGTTAGACAGTGTAACATTTCATCCATGTTCTCTCAATACAAAGCATATGGACATAATTTCAACATAAGGATAGCAAATGATAAAAGTAGATAAAAAATAACAAACACAAACATAACCATGAAACTTTAATGATGGGACAAGGAAAACAAGCTTCTCTATTTATAGGGAAAATTGATGAGTAGAGGACAAGGATTGGAAACTATTCGAGTCAAAAGGTGACATCACTCCACTTAGATTTAAATTGTACGTCGAATTTTCCCACTACACTCCATGAAAAATATGAGTGGAGGCTAATGTAAGTGCTTTTGTGACTCATAATTAATGACAAATGTGAGCTTAAGAGCATTGGGGAGTACTTTAATGACTCGCACTCATGACATATACAAGTGGATGATTCTACAATAACTCAACAATCATAGGGGAACAAAGACATCGATCTTGTTCTCCCATATGTAACCATTATCTCATAGGTGGAGGACATGAGATGTATACATTTATCTTACTCAAGTGGATGAGATGGGAGGGTGATCATAATAAGTGGAGAATGATAAGAATCATAGTTGGTTATGTAATATGCCCCATTTGACAATCCATATCTTCCCCTTTTGCTGGTATATAGCCCTCTTGTGCTCCCAACAATGTTTTCCATGATCATAATAAGTGGAGAATGATAAGAATCATAGTTGGTTATGTAATATGTCCCATTTGACAATCCATATCTTCCCCTTTTGCTGGTTTATAGCCCCCTTGTGCTCCCAACAATGTTTTCCATGTTCACACTATTATATTATTCATTTATTTCCATTCTATAATATAACTTTACATGTTCATTGTGGACCTAACATTTCAACCTAGGAATTCAACTTAAAAAAAAATCACAAAGTATAATATTTATCATTCTATCACACTAGGGATTTGTATAAGTTATTTACAAAATCTACATTATTTACAACTTAGTCCACATGGCTTAACATGTGAGAAATAACCATATCATTACTTTTATTTATATAATCATATCAAATCTATTACACGGATCTGGATATAGATATTACATTCCCCTCCCCATTAGAATAACAACAACCTTGGTGTAGTTGTTGGATCATAACGAAGATAAATGTGCCTTTATCATGGTATCTTCCAACTTCCAAGTGGCTTCATTTGGTCCATAATGCTTCCATTGCACCTTTACCAAATTGAGGGCTTGATTTTGGAGTAATGTTACAGTTGAACTTGCGTGAGACACACATGCTCATATGGGTCCACCTTGAATTTTTATCCATTCTTCTGAAAACCTATATGATAGAGAGTTTGAAGTAGGACTTCATGGAGGTCTCTCAGGCTTGTCAACACTTAGAAGAAAGGTTTGGTGATTGCAGCCCAAGAGCATTATTTGAAAATGCTCAGGCCACTTAATTCTAATGATAAGAAAGACCTTCAAGTCTCAAGGTTTGAGCTCCTCTTCATATACTGACTTGTTCAAATATAGGACAAAAAGGGGCTCTCCTTACCTTGTCCATTTTGTTGTAACATAAAACTAAATTTTCATAAAAAAATTAGAATTTCTTTAAGACTTAAGATCTCGGTTTATTAAACATTCTAGTTTGAATAAATTTTGCCTTTAGTTTTATTGTTTTAAGTGATGAAATCTCTTTAGGGACATTTTAATTTTATTAAATTAGTTTTATTTTTCTCAAATAAATCGAAGGTTTAAACAAAACCCTTGTAAATTGTTTTATTTTGTTATATAAGCTTTTAATTGTATATAATTAGATAATAAAACATGCATCTTTGTTCGCAGATCTAATCACGCACATCCTCTTCAAGATCGACGACCCACAACAGATTTCGGCCCCCCTTGTATGATTAACGTTTAACCAAAGGGGGTGGGGCCGAAAAACTCTACCTGAAGGTTACATTTTGCGACATGGAGTTCATCCATAAATTTTGCCCCCGGGGGATGTGGTTAACTTAACCACATCCACACTCCCCAATATTAACACAAGGTATACACATGTCGAATCGTGATGTCAACTAGAGGAAAGGTAAATAATCATTTATTTATTTTTAAACTCAATCTTTCGCCAATCCAACAATGAAACACATCTATTTTCAATAAAAAGGAGGGTAAATATCAAATTATCATTTCATTTCGAATTTTTCAAAGGATTTGAGCGTTGGGTTTGATGTTCCTGCAAAAGTATGCCATCATCATCCTAGCCTGATACTAGACCCAATCCATGGGTAAATATGAATCTTATTACTTCTTTAATCATCGTTTAAAATGCAATCTTCTCAAATCTTAGAGACTAGTAAAAATGTAAACATTGTAAAAGAAGACCTAGTCGACAAGGATAAAGATATCTTCGACCCTGTCCTCTATTTTGACTCCTCTGAGCTATATCAACAAATAAATGAAGACTTTTCTAATATGGTTGACCATTATTATGCATGGGGATCTGAACTCGCTAAATTTATGATACCCCGGGTCTATCAATTCTCAAAATTTGTCGTCTGGTGTGCCAAAAATTATATTCCCTCAAAATGAACTTTAATTTCCATTTTTGGGTCTGTTCTTATCGAGATAACCCCTCAATCAATTTCTAAAATGTTGAGATGGCCATTGAATCTAGACAGTGAGCCATTAAATGAGCTAATAACGACCAGGTGTTTAACAAAGCTTAAACTCGAGGGGAGGGTTACCTTGCTACAGTCATATCTATGCAAAAACCCTAACGTCCTTGATGATAATACTGTCATCCAATCTGAACTATTCCTTGGGAACTCTCAAAGGATCATTTCCATAATTTCTATGATTTTGGGGAAAAATGATGATTTAATTGTAGATGAGTTTGGGTTGGGTGTCATGGCTTCTATATTTCCAATTACGACCAAGCCCATTACCAAATTTATTTTTCCCCAATTTCTAGCCGACTAAATCCATTATCAACTCTCTGAAATCGAATCCCTTCGAAGCTTCATATATCAGTCATATTTGGTTCACCTCTTCTTGTTTTCACAAGTTTTCCATTTTATCCATATAGGGTTAAAAATTAAAGATGACCTTGGTAACCCTAATTCAATCATTAACTAGAATCATGTCATTAAGAAGAAGCCTCTAAATGTTGAATTTCCTCACTATATTAACCAATTCATGGCCAAATCTTACGAAATAATGTTCAACAAAAATCCCCCTAGAATATTTCCTGAGTGTAAAAAACTCTTACAGTTGACTCCAAATAAAAGAGTAGGAGATTGGTATATTTTTAGCATTACATTGAAATAAGGGTTTATGGTTGCCAACTTCGTCCTTTCTTGTCACCTGTTTTCTTAACTCCTAGGATTTCCGCTCTTGAATATATTAGGCAAAGGTTAAACACATATGAGGTTCACTTTATGCCAAAGAAACATAAGGTGACTTTCAAATTGAAAAAGGAGGTAGGTCCTTTTATTGTTAACAACATGGAAACATTACAAATTACAACAAAGCTTCTTTCAGCCATGGGTTTCAACAAGAAGAACCATGGAATTATGACCCCCATGGTATAATTTCTTCAAAGAAGAACTCACATGGGAAAGCTCCTTATCAACACCAACAAAAAGCTAAACCGGAGTTGTTGGCAAACCAAGACAATTGGAAGGATGTGCAGAACCTTCTACAAATTCATGGTAAGACATCAGACTAGCATGTGAAGTCCCCAATCATGAAAACACCTCAGCAATTCGATAAGACATATAAAAGGAGGAGTCCAGAGTCAAATTCAAAAGATTCAGAGACAGAAGAAGGTGGATCAATTAAAAGGAAGAAATTAGATACATTGGATGAAGAAGAAGATTCAGATGTACAGAAAGAAATAACACCAATAGACAGAGGTCCTGTCATGACAATAGAAATAACAACTTCAAAAAAGTATACAAATCCACGGGAGTAAAGTGAAACTGAATCATTGACTACAAATCAAACCATTGATTATGTAAATCAATTTATGGTAATCAAACAAGCATGTTCAAAAATTAAGAAGAATATTACTCCTCAGATTTTTGAACATGATGCATCTCAAGCTAGAATGATATCAATTGTGGATTATGAAAAATGGAAACTAAACATAGATGTTATAGAACAAAAAGAGAAAAAGAAAGTGACGAGTGTTTGCATTGATTTGAATGGAGTGCACCCATTGACAAATTTGATTTGCACATGCAAACTAGAGAATCGATAAAGATAAATGCTCTAATAACAAACCTTGGAATAAAAAATCTTCAAGCCTTGAATGAAAAAGTTAGAAATCAACTAAAAAATGAAAAATTGGGCAATAGATCAAGGCAGACAAGGATAGAGGAATTAGAAAAGTGGATAATAGAACTGGGAGCCAATCCAATAGATGAAGCATCTATACAAGCATTAATAAATACAAAATACAGGGAAATTCAAGTGTTGAAGAAAAAGATAAATATCCTAGGCATTGAACATGTACAAACTCTTGAACTACAAGCTATTCAGACAGAAAAAGAGTAACTTCTAAGAAAAATGGTGCAGATGGGAGAACATAATGAATTGTATGAAAGTCAAATAAAAATATTAAAAGAAGGATCATCTTCTTCAGAAACAACCAAATCAACAGACCCAACAATTGGATTGACAAAATCATTAGCAGATCTAAATCTGAAGGGTGTGGAAATAGAAAAACTGAAGAAAACAATCTCATATCAAAAAGAAGAAATCAAGGATAAATATAAAACTGTTGCAGAATATCAAAAATTGAAAACCAAAATGCAAAAGGAAATAGATCAATTGAATGATAAATTGTCCGAGAAGCCATATTTGATAGGGGATAGACATGTTATATGGGATGAAATCATAAATGAAGTCACTAAGCTCTGGGATTTCTTCAAAATTACTGATGATGAAATTCAATTAGCAGATGAGATTGAAGAGGTTTTGAAGAAAGCATTTGCTGAATTGGGATCAAGACCTCAGGTTTCCACCCAAGTCATTAGATTCCTAAATTCAAATTCCACTGAAGTACTCAAAAGTAAAGGCATTCAATATAGGACAAAAATGGTCATGGAAGCTGAAAGATTTTCTACTAAAAGAATTTTTTTGCAGACAACTAAAGATAAATGCACTAGTATGAAGAGAGATGTTGATTTCATCACCACTGGATTTGAGAAATTGATAAATATGGGACTACCTTCAGCTTGGACCAACAAAGGGAAATTATTTCCATTTGAAGAATACAAAAAAAATATTTTCATATCTAGAGAAAACGATTCAAAATTTCAAGGGATGTCGATTAAGTTAAGAGGCGGAGTCATTACATATTTACTTATGGATGATTTTCATTTACTCTGGTTAATCAAATAATTGTTTCCAAATCCACCTACGTATGAAAAATACATAGATCTTGATATTGCCTACATACAGATGAAATCTTATGGATATCCTTCAAGTGACACTTGGAAGCTTTTTCTCCATTTATTAACTGGACAAACCATCAAAGCAGTTCAAGATAGTCAGCCAATCTTCCAACTGTTTCCTATTTTTATGGATCATAGATCTTTGTGTAATCTAAATAGTGAAAAATAGGATCAGATAACCAATTTATGGTTCTAATGTAAATGTATAAATCCCGATGAAATATTCGATGTAAGGGTTCTAGTTTTGATGCCCGAAGGACTATCTTTTGAATAAAATTTATCAATTTTTTTGAAGATTCAAACTTTGATGTTTCAGTCTGTGTAATCGTCTTTCTATGTTATTTCCACATTCTTAAATTTCTTCTTAAATGCATCTATTGCCATGAATGTGAAGATTTTGTACGACCACTACCATGATTTACTACAAAGGTATCTTTAAAGGTCACAAATTTCTTCAATGTACTGTAAGTATTAAAGAAGACCTATGCTCGAATGTTATTATTCCTTTTTTGAACAGAAACAAAATATTCTGTTCTATTCATATTTTACTTTGGTTTGGATACAAATTTAATGATCATTCTTCTATTTAAAAGTTAGATATCATTTATCATATATTGTTTCTTCTTATTTCCTCTGTGATCATCTTGAAAACTTTAAAGGTGACTGAAACAAAGAAACTTTGCCTTTTAAACTTTATCCATCATATATTCTAAGATTGGTAAAACAGGCTCAAAGAAAGCAACAAAACACTCTATTCTAAGACAAACTACCAAAAAAAAACAAATCAATTAATTCAATGAATGCCTTGGCATAGTTTCCTATCCAGAAACATATCAAGGGTTACAACACATACAAAAATACCTACTCATCCCTTTATAAGTAAAGGTATTGAACCTTTCAAAGGGGGCCATTTGATTCCATGGCTTATTAATGATTTTTATTCTCTAGCTGAGAGGGTGAATGTTTCAAATGAAGAGTAAGTGGATTTGACCTTCCAAGGCTTGAAACCATAGTCGAACTTTCCTTTGATTAGATGTGCCAAATTTATTATAGGATAAAGGCACGTCTTCATGAATCAACATTTGTTAGAAGAATTCCTACACCAAAATCTCACTACCCACACTCATAGGTCGAATGATTGTTGGGTGAAGGTGCATCCATGAAGTAGAGCTTTCGTGATACCTTTCCTCGAGGCTCAATAAAGTGTCTCTTTCTCCTTTCGTGTGCTTTAATCCTAAAAATGTCTTGGCTCTTGACTCTATCAAAACTTGGAAATATGAGTGTTATTCATTGATTTTGTAAAGGACCTTCATCATTTAATCCTTCGAATACCATAGTTGAATATTACATACACTAAGAATGAATCAATGGTTAAGGTTTGAGCATTTGAAGGCTATGGTGAGCATCACTCCTTATTTTTTGTATATACCTAGCATCATCACTAAAATTTATTTGTTCCATGCATCCTTGAGTTCCACTTACTCAAAACTCAAGTAGTATAGAATACTCATTCTATCTTTGAAAATTAAAAAGGCTATCCCTTGAATACCTCAAACCATGAGGAGGGACCCACCTTTCTAGAGTTGAATGGTTTCCCATGAAGCAAAATCTCCTTCAGGCTCTTGGAGACCAAGTGTGACTTCAAAATGGAAAAAATTAAGATTAAAAGAATCTTCACTCATTAGTGGCTCCACTGTCCAACCCTCTTTACATTCAAGTGACTCCTTTTCAATTTTGATGATGCCTAATCAAACCTTGCATATTGGATTAGTAAAATGAATAAAGATCTCCCCTTTTAACTCTCTACGACTTGATTCCAAACTTGAAACTATTAACAATAAGGCACAATTGAGAGAAAATTTGTTCCCCAATACCTCGAAAAGGTGATTTCATGAACAATGGCATACAATACACACATGCTAACTCTAGTGTAATTGGAATTCAAATGCCTTATTCAAGTCACTTCAAAATATTTTTGTTAACGACATACAAAAACATTGTAACTTTGTTAGGTAGAATGCAAATTCATCCCATCGCTTGAAAGCAAGCTCACCTTTGGCTTTTCAACTTGAACGTTATGAATTGGCAATTTGAGGAAATCGACCATTGATAAATTCACAGAAATATGAGTAGCTAGCTCCAACTTCTAGATAAGATTATCATGCTTGGTTAAAATTTCTTGTTAATTTCATACTCAATTTGAACACCTAATTGAATTCAAGCATAATTTAGGTATATCTTTTGTTTCTTTGACAATTGACATCAAAGTTTATGCTTTCAAGATTCAAAGGGAATTAAAGGAGTGCGTGAATGCTTCCAGTTACAATGTTAGGTGAGAATTACTTGCCCATTTGTAGAATTGATTTGCAAGTGTAGTATGTGCATAGTCAAATAGTTCAAGTTCTGTAGTCATAGTTATAAATTCTAATTGATTGTGTTTCTCTATAATTATGAATAGTCATTCACCCTATGAAACCCTCATATATAAGTGTTGGGTTTATTTAATCCTTTCAATCGAACAACACCCAAGCCCTTTGTAAGCCTTTCAAGCCTTCATAGTTAGTTTGGATTTTAAAATGATATATGTGTGCCCTTCCAATATAAAATTTTATTATGTATACTAACCAAAGGTATTATGATGATTCTAGTTTTAGTGATTGGGGGAGTGCAATGGCTTCAAAGAAAAGTGGAAATTTAAAGCATAAGAGAGTAGAGTCCTACACTTCTTGAAGTTATAATCAAGTTTAAAGACACTAGTGCCAAAACTAGCTCGATAATGGACAAGACATTCAAAAAGTTGTTTTAGATGCATTGACAAGCATCACCACCTCCTTTTGTGACCAATGAAGCTAGAAGTGCACAAAAATATGATGACTTGAAAATGAATTATATTATTAGAAAGTCATATCTAAATAATGTTGGCGCAAGAACATAACTATTCCCTTATTTGAATGTGATGTAATCGTTGCACAAGAGAGATAATACACAAGATATACAAATATAGTTTGACATCAAAAGGTGCATTGCCTCATTTGCACCTCATGTCTTTGCTACCATCTACAAGATTCTAATTCATAAAATGACGTTAGATCAAGAATGGACACAACAATTCCCTATAAAACGTGACCCAATTGAAATTATTCAAGGTCAATGGTATGGTGATGAAAGTTTCTAAAACATCCAAGAAGAGTCGATCCTACTTTCATTTGAAACCACTAGTAGTCAACTCGATGATGTTGATGAGCATACTTTATGGAGAAAAGGAATGCACATATTTGAAAGAATTTTGGGTGCTTCTATTGCACTAAGTAATTTATGAAGGGTTAACTTTCAATTGGGCATATACCAGTGTAGATCCATATTAACTCTGGATCTATCAGTGTAGAGTCGATCCTACTTTCATTCGAAACCACTAGTAGTCAACCCAGTGATGTTGATGAGCATACTTTATGGAGAAAAGGAAAGCACATATTTGAAAGAAGTTTGGGTGCCTCTATTGCACTGAGTGCTTTACGAAGGGTTAACTTTCAATTGGGAATATACCAGTATAGATCCATATTAACTCTAGATCTATCATGCCCAGAGAGGATCAAATTCTTCGAGATGCAATTTTTTTTAGAGTACAAAACTTGAAGAAATGTTTATAGCTAGAAGGATTTGATGCCTCTCGACTCATGATA
>JZKD02S1655223.1:2458674-2486395 GCA_000966675.3 Picea glauca
ATATATATATATATATATATATATATATATATATATATATATTGAAAATATTTACTTGGTACAAATATTTTTTTAAATATTTTATTTATGGTCGACATTGAAATATTTGTTGTTATTAATATATTTTTTAAATGCCACGTGTCAACTCCATGTTGAGCACGGAAGGAATTACACATCTCCCTCATATTGGGCTGTAGAAAGTGCCTTTCAATGCAATGATCTCAATTAATCTTATCATAAGCATATGAAAGGCTCAAGAGGCCCCTGCGAATGAAACACTCGAATTCCACATCACATCCTATTTGAGGGACACTAGGAATAGGTTGGTATTGGAATCCATCCAAGCCACATGTACACGTTTATTGTCAAGATATATGGAAGAATAATTATGTCGCCAAATATGAATCTATATGTGACAACTTCTTGGTGGTGCTATATGAAATCATATTCGGTAGGACATGTCTAAGGTTTTCCAAAGCATATATTACAGAAAATGGAGCCCATAGGTGATCAATATGTTGAGAAGATCACGAATTACATAAAAATTGATGGGTTCACTAAGTCCCATCATCTTCTATCAATGCATGTGTCAGAAACATTGGTTTGAGGGAGATAGTATATCAAACAACCCAACATAAGGAAAATGTGATTTTGAAGGAAAGAAAATAAAAATACATTCCTAGCATACCCCATCACTAATGGGGCATACATTCTTTGGAACCATATCTTCCCTTAGATGGAGGCTTGAGATTTTTGATTTCAGAGATCGAAAATAGACATTTTTAAAATTCACAATCCATTAAAAAATATATCATATCACTTTAAATCACAACCCTATTTCCATGAGGAAATCTCCGAGGAAGTGATTCATCGAAGATATTTGGACTTTGAATAAGTTTTGGCATGAAGAAATGAAGTTGTATAAAATAAATGTGCTCTACTAGATGGAAACCTAAAGGGGATGCATATGATAGAAAATGGACAATTTTCCAATATTGGTCAGGGACTCACCAATGCCACTATCTAATAAACTGAAACTGAAACAAAGGGCACCACTAAGAAACAAACATGTAATTTGAGTAGCATTGGAGGTGATATAGAAGGCATAGGAATCAATAAAGTAGAAAAATAATACAAAGGAAATGATTCATCAAACACCATGATCATAAAAGATCCCATCCTAATGCAATTAAAGAACAATGAGCAACCTCAAGTCTGAGTGCCAACAAGGATCCTAAAGAAAGTATTTGTATGGATATGAGATTGAATGGTAGCATTGCCAAATATCTCTAGATACATCATGGTTTTAAACATTACAAAACGAGTTTATTCAATCATTTGATGATGATCCATCCATGATCCACTCCCTTGATAAGAAAAATAAAATGTTGAAAAAAAAAATTAACGAATGAATGAGGGTGGGAGCATATCAAGTTATTATTGTTACCTCTAAGTTTGATGTCATTGATGTAAAGACAATGCATCCAATAGCAATGTCAACCAATGGAATTATTGTAGCATAGTCCACTAGGTTGAATATTTTCAAGATGACGGATCAAATGAAGCAAAAGGATGAAAATATTGCAAATCTCGAAAATAAAGTGGCAGATATTTATAAGCTAGCTAAGCATCACATCAATGAATTTGCGTCATGTCCTTGAAGACTTGGTGAAGACAATGTACCTTTGATAATTGACTTCCACCACATGTTTACGTTTTGAAAGAATTCTCTACTAAAATTTCTATTATTTCAAGACAGTTGAAATGGATAATAGATGATATGGAAAAGAAGTTGAAAGACTTCAACAACATATTATGTGGTGGGATGAGTTTAAACCCATCTTAGTGATTGTGCATCCATTGGGGCCCAACGAGATCAACTAGTTTGAGGTTAGAATCCAATAGGTTTGAGATGTTGTGAAAGGTGCAACTGATGATGCGGAAAATATACTATAGGATAATGAAGACCATCATATTGAGGCCTAAGAAGACGTTAAATTACTCAACCATAAAATAAGGGACTTATAGCCCACTCGCTTCACCAACATGTATACCTTGTAAAATTAAATTTCTTTTCTCTATTCTCATACTTATATAGAGATTCAATCTTCAGAATGGCTATAAGGCCTTTGTTCTTGATGTAGCTTGCACATAAAAACCAACTAACAAAGTCAATAATAATTAAAATTCTCAGTTGGTTTCTTTTTTTTTGTCACTAGGTAGGCACATGAGGATCGACTATGCTTATTTTCTTCATGGATTGAGTTCTTTCATGTTTGTAGTGCTCTACTCTTAAGAGCCAATTGAATTATACACACACCTACTATGTTTGGGAAAAAATCCCTCATGGATTCAATCCCATTGCCAATTCCTTCATTCACCTTTCTCTTTTAAAAGAAGGCACATTGAGCTAGATACGAACATAAAGTAAGAAGGTTAACTATAGTGATAGAATGCTAATCTCTTATTGTGCAAAAATGGATGTAGCTCAACAAAGTTACGCTCATCCAATTGTCTAGGTAGGTGCTAGATCTGTCCAAAAGCTTATGATCAATACCCTAACAACAAAATATACAAGGCTCTAGTATCAAGAATTAGTGAGGCGCTCTAGCATAAGAAATGCTAATCCATTAACAAACACAATTTGTTACTCTAGCATATAGAGGTATCTATATAAATAGAACACTCGGGTCTATGCAATGTCTATGCTCCTAGCATTGAAACACTTATGGATCAATCCCAATTCAAGCCAACAATATTTATCACAATGATACTATATTTCTCTTCAGTGTTTGCAAAACCAAGAACTCAACTCAATGAACCAATCATTATTGTTATCATTGATATGTACATATGATTCAAATTAGCTTTCACAAACAATTAGAATACTATTCACAATGTCTTCACAATTTTCCCATGCTATATTCAGTTAATGGAGTATAAGTTGGATTGGAGTTCAATTAACACACATATGAGATGGTCATTCACTAAAAAAATGAACAAGATAATTATGAATTAAACCACACATGCACACACACACACACACACACACACACACACACACAAATAATGGCTTAGCCTTGATATGTCCAAAAGGAGATTCACAAAATGCGAAAATGTGGGAATGAAAAGAGTTAAGAGAAGATATTTCATAGAGCATTCATGGAAAATGAATTTTTGAGTACATATAATGTATTATAGTGGAATTTCTTTATCACAACCATCAATCCAATTACTAGCAGCATTACAAACACAAATAAATCACCAATAACTCAAGCACAACAATTAACATATCCATTGAGAAAATTTCAATACACAAAGGATGTTTACCCTAGAAACCTAAATAGGAAAACTAACATTCAATGGTTTCTTATTGCTCTTTTTCTAACATTGTCTGGTTACAATGCAACTCATGCTTTTTTTTTGCATACTCCCCTCCTTGGCCAAAAAGACCATTTGATAGTCAAGTTAGAAGGATACATAGGAGATCTAGGGGGTAATGGGAAGGCTAAGAGACCAACCTTTAAGTTTCCATTCCTCCCTCTTTTCCTCTCCTATTTTCCTTTTTTCTATTTTTTTTCCTCTCTTTGTATTTGTTGTTCCCTATCTCTCATAGAGGGGCCAAATCCCAAGGCATAGTGTGTAGGATGCACCTTCCTATGCCACTCTAGGCCTTGAGCCAGTTCTCAGGCTAGATAGAGAGTATCCTCAGTATTTCCTAGGGAAATATTCCTTGTCTATCACTCAAGGACAACCTATTTAACAGATGAAGCTCAAATTGGATTCATCACAAAGAAAGTGGGGCATGGAGTCAACATTTGCTATGGAATTTTAACATGAATAAGGTGTTAGATTTTAAGTTTGGAGGAAATTCTAAGGGGGGCCAAATAGTTGGGGGGTTTTGATAGGATTTAAACCATAGGACTGAACTATTGAACCTTGGGCATCGAGATATAGTTAAGCTAGGAAAACGACTCAGAGAAAACAAATATGGGCACAAGAGGAGGCATAACTACATTCCTAGCAAATATTTATTAAAAATAAAAGTAACGGGCAAGACACAACATATATCCATTAGATTATTCAACATTATATAAGACATGAAATGAAGAAGAAAAACACATCATAACTTGCTTGAATTAATTATTAACTAGTGGTTGTAGCCTTGGTCCTAATTTCACAATGAATCCAATAATTTGTTCATCAAACAAAAGTTTCAGGGTTGGGGACTGTAAAAGTCTTAAACCTTAAATAACTATTATATTAATCAGAAAATACACCATGGGTTGGGATTAAAAAGGACATTGTCTTGGGATTTCTATTCTCATCTACATATCCTTCTACCTAGAGAGTGTTTACAATTAGAATGAGAGTGAAGGAGATGAGAAGTGGAAAGAAGATAAAACCATCTAATGGTGCAAAAGTGTGATACTCTAGGTAGATCTTTGATTTTTGATGACTTTGATCTATGTGTTCTCCCTCTTCAATTGCAAAAATTAAAATCTCAAAATGAATAATCTCCTAGTGAAAGTGTTGAGTCTTTGTATTTATACGCCGTTGGGAAAAACACACCCGATATTTGATTCTGAAGTTTCTTTGAGCTTGCTAATTTTATTCATTCTTTGATTTAGTGGGTTGTTTAATCGAAATTTCAACTAACTTATGCTTAAGGCCCCTCCACTCTCTCTCAATCCTGTGAAATCAAGAGCATACATGCGAACTTCCCAAGGTGAACGGTTAAGTCACCTACATGGAGGTCCCTATCTAGGTGTCCTCTTCTCGTTGGTCCACTTGTCCTTTTAGAGTAGGGATGTTCACTTGCTTGGGTAACTAGAATCCTATAGAATGTTTTCAAGCACTAAAATCGAGCTGTAGCAACAGTTTTAATAATGTACAAGGGTCCCAATGGAGGCATCAATCCTAATCTAGGAATCAATAGTTTAAATAGTGCACAAGGGTCTAAAGGGAGTCATCGGGATTGACCTAAAAATCGACCGCTTCAAACACTTAGCAAGTGAATCAGGGGGTCAATGGGGGCATCAAGCCCAATCTGGGAATCAACCTTCATGAACATGTTGGGCACCTCAAATGACATGCTAAGATTCCCTGAAGATTCTCTATCGACATGGAGATTCTTGTCCATGTGTTTCCTTCCCATATGACCACCTATCTTTCTTAAAATCCATGAGGAATTTTATGACATTGTCCATGTGGATATCCTTGACCACATGTATTATTTTGATTGTGACATTTGTCTTGCCATAGTATGGAAATTCACCTTTCCTTTGAAGAAAAATCCTATGTTTGAATTGTGAAATTAGGTTGGGGGAACACTAAGTAAGTGAGCAAAGTGCCTGATAGGGTGATCGAGTCTGATTGGGAAATCGATCACCTTGAAAACTTAGCAAGTGAGCGAGGGATGTGATTGGGTCATTAGGACCGATCTAGAAATAAGCCTTCAAAAACACCTCTAACACCTCAAACCATGTGCAATTTCCTTGAAGATTCTCTACTGACATGGATATTCTTGTCCATGTGTCACCTTCCCATATAACCACCTTTCTTTCTTGAACTCTACATGGAAGGTGATGACAATGTCCACATGGATATCCCTTTCCATGTGTCTTCGTTTGATAGTTCCAACTATAACATGATAGTATGGAAATTCACCTTCCCTTTGAAGAAAAATCCTTTGTTCAAGATGTGAAATTGAGCTAAGAAAAATATAAGTAAGTGAGTAAAGGGAACGATGGGGTCATCAGGCCCAATTGAAAAAACGACCACCTCGAACACTTAGAAAGTGAGCCAGGGTCTTGATGGGGGCATCCCGATTGATCTGGAAATTGTCCTTTAGAAACACGTCAAGTGACCTCAAACACTCCTTGAAAATTCTTTGCAGACATAGGGATTCTTGTTCACATGTCTCCTTCCCACACAACCACTTGTCTTTCTCAAAATCCACGTTGTAGGAAATGCCATTTTCCACGTGGAAATCCATATCCACATGTCTTCTTCTAATTGTTCCACCTATCCCACCATGGTATATAATTTTTTTTTTCCTTTGAAGAAAAACCCTTTGTTAGAACTATGAAATTGGGTTGGGTGAACACTAAGCAAGTGATTCGAGGGTCCTGATTAGGAAATTGACCTCAATGTGGAAACCGACCAAGGAAATCATTAAATCGATGAAAAGGGGACTTAATTATGAGATTGACTCCAATGTGGGAATCAACCAAGGCAATCATCAAATAAGTTCAAGTCGAGCCAAATTGGAATATTGACGCCAATGTGGAGATTGTCCAAGGCAAGTACAAGGAAGGCCTGATTGGGAGATCAACCTTGATGTGGAAATCAACCAAGGAAAACACTCGAATAAGTTTAAAGGGGGGGGGGGGAATGGGAGATCGACCCTGATTTGTAAATTGGCTATGAACAAATTGAATTATGAAAGTGAGAAAGGGTCAGTGTTGATTCTCCTCCTCCCAAAAATTTCTAAACTATGAGTGAGAAAGGGATAGTGTTCCTTCACTTCCCTTCAAATATTACTAAAGTGTGAGAAAGGGCCAGTGCTCCTTTTCCTCATCACTCTAATTATAAAAGTGTGAGAAAGGGATCATGCTCCTTCACCTCCTCTTTGGAATGACACAAGTGTGAGAAATGATCGTTGCTCCTTCTCCTTCTCATCATCACTGTAATTATAAAAGTGTGAGAAAATGCTACTGCTCATTCTCCTCCTCAATTAAATGATAGGAGTGTGAGAAAGGGTTGATTCTCCTTCTTCTCTTTCTTCAAATTACTAACTTGTGCGAAAATGAAGCCACTCCTCCTCATCATAAGTCTAATTAAAAAAGTTTGAGAAAGGGCCAGTTCTCCTTCTCCCCCTCACTCAAATTACAAAAGTGTGAGAAAGGGCATGTGCTCCATCTTCTCCTCACTTGAATTGTAGAAGAGTGAGAAAGGGGCCAGTGCTCCTTCTCCTTCTCCTTGTCACTCTAATTACAAAAGTGTGAGAAAGGGTTAGTGTTGTTTCTCCTCCTCTAAAAAATCTCTAGAGTATGAGAAAGGGCTACTGACATTTCTCTTCCTCCCAAAAATTACTAAACTTAGAGTGAGAAAGGGAAAGTGATCCTTCTCTTGCTCACTCAAATTACAAAAGTGTGAGAAAGGGCCCATGCTCCTTCTCCTCCTCTTTCAAATAGTAGAAGTGTGAGAAAGCGTTAATTCTCCTTCTCCTTCTCGTCATCACTCAAATTACAATATTGTGAGAAAGGGATAATACTACTTCTCCTTCTCCCAAAAATTACTAAAGTATGAGAAAGGGCTAGTGCTCCTACTCTTCCTATGAAAAATTACTAAATTTTCAGAAAGGGACAGTCCTCCTTCTCTTTCTCACTTAAATTACAAAAGTGTGAGAAAGGGCACATGTACCTTCCTTTTCTTTTGAATGGAAAAAGTGTGAGAAAGGGCAAGTGTTTCTCCTCCTCCTCCGATTACTAAACTATGATAAAGGGCTAGTGCTACTTGTCCTCATCACTCTAATTAAAAAAGTGTGAGAAGGGTCGATGATCCTTCTCCTCCTCAATTAAAAAATAGAAGAGTGAGAAATGGTTAGTGCTCCTTCTCCTCCCAAAAATTACTCAAGTATGATAAATGGATTTTTATCCTTCTCTTCGTCATAAATATTAATAAAGTATGAGAAGGGGCCACTGCTCCTTCTCTTGATTTCTCAAATTACAAAGTTTGAAAAAGGGCCATCATTTCTTCTCCTCCAAAAAATTACTAAAGTATGAGAAAGGGCTAGTGTTCCTTCTCTTCCTCCCACAAATCACTAGAGTGTGAAAAAGGGCCAGTGCTCCTTCTTGTCGTCACTCAATTTACAAAAGTGTGATAAAGGGCTGCTACTCCATATTATCCTCACTCAAATAAAAGAAGTGTATGAAAGGGCTAGTACTCCTTCTCCTTCTCCTCATCACTCTAATTACAAACGTGTGAGAAAGGGCCAATGATGCTTCTCTTCCTCCTAAAAATTAATATAGAGTGAGAAAGGGCTAATGCTCCTTCTCTTCCTCCAAAAAAATACTAAAATTACTTTGAGAAGGGGCCAATTCTCCTTCTTCTTTTTACTCAAACTAAAAAAGTGTGAGAAAGGGTCAGTGCTCATTCTCCTTATGCTTATCACTCCAATTAAAAAAATGTGAGAAAGGACCAGTGCTCATTCTCCTCCCAGAAATTACTAAAGTACGAGAAGGGTATAATGCTCTTCTCTACCTCCCCAAAATTACTAAAGTGTGAGAAAGAGATATTTCTCCTTCTCATTATCAATAAAATTACAAAAGTGTGAGAAATGGCATATGCGCCTTCTTTTCCTCTTCTGAATGGAATAAGTGTGAGAAAGGGCTAGTGCTCCTTCTCCTTTAACTCATCACTCTAATTAAAAAAGTGCGAGAAACGGCCAATGATCCTTCTCCTTAAACTCATCACTCTAGTTACCAAAGTGTGAGAAAGGGCTAGTTCTCCTTCTCCTGTTCACTCAAAGTACAAAAGTGTGAGAAAGGGCCCATGTTGCTTCTCCTCCTCTTTCAAATGACATAAGTGTGAGAAAGATAAAGTGTTGCTTCTCCTCCTCTAAAAAATTACTAAAGTATGAGAAAGAGATAGTCCTCCTTCTCTTCCTCCTAAAATTACTAAAGCATGAGAAAGAGCCAATGTGCCTTCTCCTCATCACTCTAATTACAAAACAGTGAGAAAATGACCATGCTCCTTCTTCTCCTCTTTGGAATGACACAAGTGTGAGAAGGGTCCAATACTCCTTCTCCTTCTCATCATCACTCTAATTACAAAAATGTGAGAGAAAGTGATCCTTCTCCTTCTCAATTAAATGATATAATTATGAGAAATGGCAGGTTCACCTTCTCCTCTTTCCTCAAATTACTAACTTCTACAAAAATGAATCCAATCCTCATACTCATAAATTTAATTACAAAAGTAAGAAAAAGGTCTAGTGAGCCCCAAGGGTTAGCTCAAGTGGTATTGAGATACACATGAGATCTCTCCCCAAGTGATTAGATGAGGAGGTCACGAGTTTGACTCTCTTGATCCCCTTGGGGTTAGGTCCTGTAATCCATGCCGACAGTTTACCCCATTTACCATCCATGAATCATGGGCAAGTACTTGAAGGGTTTTCCATGAGGATTTCCTTGGAAAAAAAGAAGAAGAAAAAGGGTTAGTGCCACTTCTCCTCCAAAACATTATTGAAGTATGAGAAATGCCTTGTGCTCCTTCTCTTCCTCACAAATATTAATAAAGTCCGAGAAAGGGCTAGTGCTCCTTATCCTAATTTCTCAAATTATAAAAGTGTGAGAAAGGGCCAGTGACGCTTCTCCTCCTCCTAAGAATTACTAAAGTAAGAGAAAGGGATAGTACTCATTCTCTTCTTCCCAAAAATTACTAAAGTGTGAGAAAGGGCTACTGCTCCTTCTCCTCATTACTCAAATTACAAAAGTGTGAGAAAGGGTCCTTGTTCCATTTTCTCCTCACTCAAATGAAAGAAGTGTGAGAAAGGGCCAATGATCGTTCTCCTCCTTCTCATCACTATAATTACAAACATGTGAGAAAGGGCCAGTGTTGCTTCTCCTCCTCCCAAAAATTATTGGAGTTTGAGAAAGGGCTAGTGCTCCTCTTCCTCCCAAAAAATTACTCAACTTAGTGTGAGAAAGGGTTAATGCTCCTTCTCTTGCTCACTCTAATTACAAAAGTGTGAGAAAAATCCCATGCTTCTTATCCTCCTTTTTAGAATGACAAAAGTGTGAGAAAGGGACAATGCCCTTTCTCCCTCTCCTCATCACTCTAATTACAAAAGTATGAGAAAGGGTTAGTGCTCCTTCTCCTCGCAAACATTACTAATGTATGAGAAGGGTTTAGTGCCCCTTCTCTACCTCTTGAAAATTACTAAAGTATGATAAATATCCATTGCTCCTTCTCCTATTCACTCAAATCACAAAAGTGTGAGAAATATCCTATGATCCTCCTCCTCATCTTTAGAATGTCACATGTGTGAGAAAGGTCCAATGATCCATCCCCTTCTCCTAATCACTTCAATTAAAAAAGTGTTAGAAAGGGCCAGTGCTCCTTCTCTTCACAAAAATTACTAAAGTATGGGAGAGGTCTAACGCTCTTCTCTTCCTCTTGAAAATTATTAGAGCATGAGAAAGAACCATTGCTCCTCTTTTTCTCACTCACAAAAGTGTGAGAAAGGTCCCATTCTCCTTCTCCTTCGTTTTCAAATGGAAGAAGTTTGATAAAGGAATAAGTGCTCCTTCTAATTACTAGAATTTCGAAAGTGACAAAGGGCCAATGTTGATTCTCCTGCTCCGAAACATTTCTAAACTATGAGAAAGGGATGTTAGGATATTTAGACACTTGGGAGTTAGTTAATATCTACTTGGTCTAATGCGTCGTTAGGTAAAAGTGTGTTTATTAGTGTGTTTCTTTAATATGCATTAGTATGCATTTGTAGTTAGGAAATCTGACGGTCACGATATGTTCCCGACATAGAGTGATCTGACGGTTCATACTCTCCTCGATCTTAACGACCATTGATCCATGGCTTAACACCCGATTGGTCCATGATCTCTATTTAAAGAGCATGGAGGGTCATTTTCCGATGATTGATTATGAGAAAATCTCTTGTAAAATCTCTATGTAATCTTTTTCTTTTGCATTAATAAACTGCTCCAAGTGGCCATGTTGGCTTGGGCCATGGATGTTTCCCCGTAGGGGTTTTACCACGTGAAAACATTGGTGTGTTGATCTTTGATCTAGTTATGAGAGTGGTTACTGAAGGTGTTCATCCTCTGTTGGAATACATGTTTTGTCGAACATGGTATCATATCCTATTTGAAGACCCACTCCTGTTGTAGATAGAGATCGTGAAGCCGAGTTTCATCATCTCCATTTTATGTCATTTACATACATTTGTGGGCCGAGAGGATTGTTCCATTTCTGTTTTCCCAAGATACGACCATTACAGTCAGATCCATACGTATAAAGCCTAAATACACATTTTTAAAATTTTTGCAAGTATTATTTTGGTTTTATTTCGGTTTGATATTATTTGTTTCCGGGTTGTTACTCTTTTATATCTGCGTATTCTCTTTTCCCCGTGCCCTGTGTGATCTTGGTAAATCAGAAACAGATAGGAAAAGGTGCATCTTCCAGGTAAGCTAACCGAGATCTAACCCTTATTGTCATCGAGAATCAATTTTTTTTTTCTTGTGTGAAAAGAGATTTTTTTAGCACGATATTTAAGGACGTCTTCAACAACAACAACCCCAATCCTCTTGCGAAAAAATACAATATGTTTTTCTAGCCCATTTGGTTAAATGTTGCCTTATTAAGTAAGAGGTATTGAGTTCAAGTCTCTCTTTTGTTACTTTTTTTTGAAAAAGTTCATGCTAAAATTGTAAGTGTATTTCACTTCAAGTATAAAAGTGAATCACTATAAGTAGCTTTAATATTTTATTTTAGAGTTATTTATTTTGCATGAAGTAACTTCATTGTAAAAGTGATCCCCACTTCTCTTTATAAAAGTGGGTCATTTCGTAAAACAACTTACACTACCACGTGGTCCTTTTGCTACCGTTTATGCCTTTTTAAAAAGGGCATAACTCTCACATCCAAAGTCCTTTTTAAGTGTCGTTTTTTTAAAACCGCATAACTTTTCGAGATATTTCCATTCAGATCATCAGTTTCATTTTTTAAATCCATATTATTTGAATTTATAATATGGCTTCTACAAGTAATCTCTTACTTACCAGCACCAACTACTTCCAATGGAAATCCCATATGGAGGATTTATTAAGAAGTAAAGGCTTGTACTGGATTACCTTGGGAAAGGAAACAACACCCACTGATGCTGATAAGAAAGCGAAATGGGATAATAGGAATGACAAAGTACTTGGATTAATCGAAATGTTAAGGTTCCACCTTTAATCAATTGATAAAACCAAGAAGCTTGGGAAAAGATTGAATCTGTGTTTGGTAAACATAATATTATTCGAGCACAACAGTTAGAAAATCAAGTATTAACTTTAAGTCCAAGTGATTTTTCTTGCATTGAAGACTATCTATATAAGTTTAAAACAATCAGAAATTTATGTGAAGAATGTAAGATAAAGATAGACGAAGATCGTTGCATCTATCTTATTCTTTCTAAGCTAGGTAGTGCATATTCTGTGTTTGTATCTACCTTTTATGCCATGCAAGAGGCTCTAGGGGCAGCTTATCAAAAACCCAGTCTTGAGAACTTTTGTGATGCTTTGATTAGAGAGCAATATAAGCTAGTACAACTTGGAGTGGTCAACACTGTAGGTACCTCCAACAAAGCCTTAGTTGTCCATCATAAAGATAAACCCAAGAATCCTAAGAAGCAACATCCTCGCCACAACAACAAGCAATATAAGGGTCACAAACTCGCTCAGACAACTTCCGCTCCTAATGGAGACAAAGGAGAAAAATATAAAAATAAGAAGAATGACAAACATTTCAACTTTTGTGATAAAGATGGTCAGGACGAGTCCAAATGTTTCAAGAATATGGCAACTTTAGAAGCAATGATGAAGAAGCACAACATAAATATTGATTCTACTACTTCTTCTTCTTCTCATGGACATGCACTTTTAGCTTCTGGTTTCTCCTTCAATACAACTTCTACTTCTACTTCTGATGAGTGGCTTATTGATTCTAGAGCATCTTATCATATGGCTAAGGATAGAGACATATTTTCTGCTCTAAATGAATGTAACACCAAGAAAATATTTGTTGGTGATGATATATCTCTTAGTGTTGAAGGATCTGAAACAGTTCAAGGAGAAAATGGTCATTTCAATGATGTGTTATGTGTTCCAAGTCTTTCTTGTAACCTTCTATTATCAGTATATCAAATCACTCATTCAGGTGAAGGTAAAATCGTACAGTTTTCACCTCACCAAGTTGTAATCAAGGATCTAAAAGATCCTAAGCATATTCTTGCAATTGGAATTGCTGATGATATTACCAGGTTGTACAAGTTTGACAACTTTGGGTCATCATATTTTTCATTAGTTTTTGTTGCTCATAGCGATGACTTGAGTAAACTTTGGAATGAGCGGTTTGGAAAACGATACTTGGGATCTTTTACCTATTCCAAAAGGAAGAAAACTTGTAAGATGTAAATGTGTCTACAGAACTAAGTATGCATCAGATGGAAGTGTTGAAAGACACAAGTCTCAGTTAGTTGCCAAAGGATTTTCCCAAATTGAAGGAATTGACTATAATGAAACCTTTTCCCCTGTAGCCAAAATGAATTCCATCTGCCTTGTTCTTGCCCTTGCTGCCTCACATAAATTGGAGGTCCATCAGATAGATGTTAAATCCGCCTTCTTGCACTGAGATTTGCAAGAAGAAATCTACATGGACCAACCTCCTGGCTATGTCCGGAATGACTCTAGCCTTGTTTGTCACCTTAAGAAATTTCTTTATGGTCTCAAGCAAGCTCCCCAAGCTTGGTATGCTAAAATGGACAACTTTCTTATTGCCACTGGATTTTCTAGATGCCATTCTGATCCTAATGTCTATACCAAGAAAGTAGGAATCCATCTCATAATCCTTGTCCTTTATGTTGATGACCTTATCCTTACTGGTAGTGACTCAAAACTTTTAAACCATGTGAAAATCATCTTTAAGAATAAATTTGAAATGACAGACTTAGGCTTTTTTCACTATTTCCCTGGCCTCCAAGTTTTATAAACCAATGAAGGAATCTTTCTTTCCCAGTCTAAGTATGCTTGTGACCTTCTTTGTCGCTTTCACATGGATGATTGTAAACCAACCCCTTCTCCCTTCCAGTCTGTAGTCAAGCTTACTGCCACCTGTACTTCTCTTGAAGTTGATGCCACCCTATATTGTCAGTTAGTTGGTAGCCTCTTATACTTGACTCATACCCGTCGTGATATTTCCTTTGTTGTTGGTCTTGTTTCCTGGTATATGCAAACACCCCATGAAAGCCATTGTAAAACAACTAAAACGATACTTCGTTATGTCCATGGTACAGTTCAGTTCGGGATACATTACAGTTCAGGGGGACTCCTTTATTGGTTGGTTTCATTGATTCAGATTGGGCCGACGACCCTGATGATCGAAAGTCTACTGCAGGTTATGTTTTCAGCCTTGGTTTAGGACCTATCACTTGGGCCTGTAAGAAACAACAGGCTATTTCACTTTCTTTAGTAGAAGTAGAGTACCGAGCAATGGTAAATGTAAGTCAGGAAGCCTTGTGGCTTCGACATATCCTTTTAGAGTTTGGATTATAGCAACAACATCCGACCAGCCTATGGTGTGACAATCATAGTGCCATCAAGCTCACCAAAGACCCAGTTCAACATTAGTGTAGCAAACACATCGAACTACACATGCACTTCATCAAAAAGCTCATTCATGATCAAGTTATTGAAGTGCTCTTTTGCCCTATAGAAGATCAAGTTGCAGACATTTTCACAAAGTTTCTTACAAAAGCGAAGTTTTCCAAACTTTGATCTATGTTAGGATTTTAGGAAGTTGTCATTAAAGGGGGATAGGCTCTAATGCCTCCTTCCTCCTCCTATTGTGTCACTATTGTAAATCCTTCAATCCTATCCCAAGTTGTTCTTAAGGGGGGATGCTAGGATATTTAGACACTTGGGAGTTAGTTAAGATCTACTTGGTCTAATGTGTCGTTAGTTAAAAGTGAGTTTCTTAGTGTGTTTCTTTAGTATGCATTAGTATGCATTTATAGTTAGGAAATCCAACAGTCACAATATGTTCCCGACATAGAGTGATCTGAAGGTTCATACTCTCCTCGATCTTAATGGCCATTGATCCATGGCTTAACACCCGATTGGTCCATTATATTTATTTAAAGAGCATGGAGGGTCATTTTCCGATGATCGATTGTGATAATCTCTCTTGTAAAATCTCTCTGTAATCTTTTTCTTTTGCATTAATAAACTGCTCCAAGTGGCTGCGTTGGCTGGGGTTGTGGATGTTTCCTCGTAGGGGTTTTACCACGTGAACACATCAGTGTGTTGATATTTGATCTGGTTATGTGAGTGGTTACTGAAGGTGTCCGTCCTCTATTGGAATGCCTGTGTTTTCAAACAAGGGATAATTCTCCTTTACTTCCCTTCAAAAATTACTAAAGTGTGAGAAAGAGCAAGTGCTCCTTCTCCTCATCACTCTAATTACAAAAGTGTGAGAAATGGCCCATGCTCCTTCACCTCCTCTTTGGAATGGCACAAGTGTGAGAAAGGTTGATTTCTTCTTATCCTTCTCATCATCACTTTGTTTAAAAATGTGTGAGAAAGGGATAGGGCTAGGGCTCCTCCTCCTCAATTAAATGATAGAGGTGTGAGAAATGGTCGATGCTCCTTCTCCTCTTTTCTCAAATTACTAACTAGTGATAAAATGAAGCCACTCCTAATCCTCATCACTCTAATTATAAAAGTGTGAGAAAAGGCCAATGCTCCTTCTCCTCCTCACTCAAATTACAAAAGTGTGAGAAATGGAATGTGCTCCATCTTCTCCTCACTTGAATTATAGAAGCGTGAGAAAGGGAAAATTCTCCTTCTCCTTATAATCATTACTCTAATTACAAAGGTGTGAGAAAAGGATAGTGTTGTTTCTCCTCCTCCAAAAAATTAATAGATATGAGAAAGGGACAATTCTCTTTCTCTTCCTCCCAAAAATTACTAAACTTAGTGTGAGAAAGGGAAAGTGCTCCTTCTCCTACTCACTCAAATTACAAAAGTGTGAGAAAAGTCCAATTCTCATTCTCCTCCTCTTTTGAATGGAATAAGTGTGAGAAATGGTCAATGCTCCACCTTCCCCACGCGATTCAAATTATAAAATTGTTAGAAAGGGCCAGTGATACTTCTCCTTCTCCCCAAAATTACTAAAGTATGAGAAAGGGCTAGTGCTCCCTCTCTTCCTCTTGAAAATTACTAAATTGTTAGAAAGGGCCAATGCTCCTTCTCCTTCTCACTCAAATTACAAAAGTGTGATAAAGGGCACATGATCCTCCTCCTCCTCTTTTGAATGGCATGAGCATGACAAAGAGCTAATCCTCCTTCCCATTCTCCCCATCACTATAATCACAAAAGTGTGAGAAGGGGAAAGTGATACTTATCCTCCTCCAAAAATTTACTAAAGTACGAGAAAGGGATAGTGATTCTTCTCTTCCCCCAAAAAATTAATGAAGTGTGAGAAATGGCCAATTCTCCTTCTCCTACTCACTCAAATCAAAAAAGTGTGAGAAAGGTCCCATTCTACTTCTCCTCCTCTTTCAAATGGAACAAGTGTGAGAAATGGCTAGTGCTTCTTCTCCTTCTCCTCATCACTATAAATACAAAAGTGTGAGAAGGGCCAATGCTCCTTTTGCTCCTCAAATAAATGACACATGTGTGAGAAACAACCGATGATCCTTCTCCCCTTTCTTAAAATTACTAAATTGTGAGAAAATGAAGCCACTCATCCTCCTTATTACTGTAATTACAAAAGCGTGAGAAAGGGTTAGTGCTCCTTCTCTATCTCTTGAAAATTACTAGTGTGAGAAGATCTTGTGCTCCTTCTCCTACTCACTCAAATTAAAAAAGTGTGAGAAAGGGCCCATGCTACTTATCCTCCTCTTTTGAATGGAACAAGTGTGATAAAGGACACGTGCTCCTTATCATTCTCCTCATCACTCTAACTACAAAATTTTGAGAAAGAGACAATGCTCATTCTCCTCCTCAATTAAATGATAGAAATGTGAGAAATGGTCAGCGCTCCTCATCTTTCCTGAAACTACTAACTTGTGAGAAAATAAATACACTCCTCCTCCTCATTGATCTAATTACAAAAGTGTGAGGAAGGCACAATGCTCCTTCTCCTCCAAAAATTACTAATGCATGTGAAGAGTATATTTCTCCTTCTATACCTCCCAAAAATTACAAAAGTATGAGAATTAACCAATGCTCCTTTTCCTATTCACTCAAATTACAAAAGTGTAAGAAAGGGCCCATGATCCTTCTCCTCCTCTTTCAAATGGAAGAAGTGTGAGAAAGGGACAATGCTCCTTCTCCTTCCCCTTATCACTCAAATTAAAAAAGTGTGAGAAAGAGCTAGTGCTCCATCTCCTGCTCACTCAAAATACTAAAGTTTGAGAAAGGGCCCATGCTCCTTCTCCTCCCCTTTTGAATGGAACAAGAGTGATAAAAGAAAACTATGAATAATGGATAGATAAATCAAAATTTAATACATACTTTATAGGGACAATTGATGCATCCATCCATGATTCAACCACCAACATTTAATGACTATAATCTAATGATTCCAACCACCAACGTTTCATATAATTTCCTTTGATTCAATATTAGTTCAATTTCAAAGTTTAGAATGTGTTGGTTTTATTCTTCTAATGAGAGTAACCAACTCAAAAGCTCATGAAATTGTACCCATGGATTCTATTTTACTAACAATTTCCCTGTTCTATTAATTTGCAGAGATTAGCACATCATGGATACCCTTTCTCCAATGTATTCTATGATAGTACCCTAGTGTGAGAAAGGGTCAATGTTTCTCAAATTTTGCGTAGTTATATGAGTTCACTTAGAATTTTGGATTTTCTACCCATTACAATATATCTAAATAGGTGGGTTTCTTGGATCTCATGCATGGTGTAAAATTGACCAATACACACTTCTATATCAACTACTGAAGGTAATGCGATCCTAGTGGAAATCTAACTCAAAACAAAAGCTAAGGTAACCTTAACTTTCCATACATCGCTCCCTCCTCATATGCAAACAATATTGTCAAAATTATATCTAGGACTCTGGAAGTGCCAGGTTATGAAATAAATCCTCGATTTTACTTAGTAGAATGTACTTTAGTCATATATCTAGGTCTTTTTTTAATAACAAAATACATATGGATTCTCCAAATCTTTTCTTGAGGCAATCAAACTCTCGATGGCTGAAAATTGAGTAGTGGGAGTCCAAAACCAAGGATATATCAATTTTAGTTAGGACTTTATTTGGAAATATTAGCTAGCACATATCTTTTTCCACAAGTAGTGGAGAATGACCATCATAATGATCTAACAAAAACACTAGACAAATTTGGGCCATTTAGATCTTACTATAAAGAAAATCAATCGATAATTTTAAAAATGGAAATTTCACCTGAACGAATTCATATAATGGGTTTCTCTAGTCATTAGATTTATTCCTTACAAGGAATTACTAAATTGTGTTTATGTTGTTGATTGCCTTATTTCATATGTTGTTGTAAGCTTTGGATGTTAAGAGAACACAATTTTTTTGAACTTTTTATAAAAGAAAATTATTTTGATAATTCTTGGTTTGTAGCATAGAGAGATAACTTTATAAGACCTATACCTCATTCTTAATATGGAGCGAGAACTATTGTATGCAAACTGTATACCAGAATAAATATGTCGAAGATACCTCTCCTTCTTTGTCTAGTAGTACAAGGTGCATATATCAACTACAAGGATGTTTTACTATGGGAAAGACCCAACATCTACCCCCCCAATTACTATAAGGACTAAGCATATTACCATCTAGGTAGAGATAGATTACTCAATGAAGCAAGAAACATCGTGTTTGATAGTGGAATTCAAACAAAGATAAAATCTTGTTATTGCAAGAGTTGACTCTAGGCTTTAATAGAGCCAAGCCTTAGCACATTTTGAATGAAATAATAACTTGTTGATTGATCAGTCATATGAGGCTTCTAGAACTAGGTCTGAAACAAGCCTTTCAATCATTTATAAATCAGAAACAAAAGGCATGACCTCGTTTGCCTAATTTAATTAAATTAATGAAGATGGATAGAAGATAGGGGATGAAGAAGACTGAAACAAAGAGTTAGGTATCTAATTCTGATAAGTATAATATTTATTTCAACAGAGGAATGACAAATAGCTTCAAAAAACAACCATGTGTATATATAACTTGTAATCTAGGTAGAAACAGTCAAGCTACAGGTCTTGTTTTGCTCACAACATAAACAAAGGAAAATATGAACCTAACAGGCTACCCAATAAATGATTACAATAGAGGTATTACTGAATTAGAGCCATTATAAGATGAATATGAAAAAGAATAAGAAAGAATGAATGTAAATCTTGAGAATACGATACAAGAAAAGACAAAATTACACAGTGATGAGGTATAGAATCTCTTAGCTTTTGTTCTATATTTGCTGAAAGAAATGACATTACAAACCCAGCCCCCAAAAGGCTCTCGGGCTGTTCCCCCCCTTCTAATCAATCTACCATCTATCTCTTTATACAAATTTGGTTTCAATTGAAAAAACCCTTGGATTAGCCACAACCTCTGCATACGTTATTGATTTTCAATTAGATGTGTTGGCACTTCTTCTGACTATTCGTTTTCTCCCAGATGTATTTAACCTCTTTTGTTCATATATTTATTCGCAGTTACCATAATCATTGACACTCGAATTCCGTTACCATATGCTTCTCAAAACTCTCCAGCTACGCCAAAATCCGACTTTGGTTTTGTTTCAATAAGAAGGGAAACCCTTATTTTTGTGTGCTCATTGTTCAACAATTTTTAAATATGCCCTTGAGGCACTTACCAGATAGCCCAAAACTACGATTTTTGCAGCTTGAAATCCACAGGTACAAGTCCACAAATTAATACCAAATCCGCTCCATCTCATCTGTTCATTTGCCACTTGCGCACGAATATTCAGAAGCTCGACTTCTGTCTTTTTTCTTTGACAGAGGGCATTTTTATTTGGATTAATACATCTAAGCCATATTATTTGATCCCCTTCACACCCAGCCTATGAACACTCCTGCATATACACATAGACACCTTAGCTCAAATGCGTGGATTCATGTGCTTGACATAGAGTTCCAATTTCTGTAGTAGTAGATTAGGAGAAATACACATAGTTGTCATCATCAATGCTTTCTCAACAACTTCACATACAAAGCGTTTGTCTTGAGAGGTCTTCGGAAAAAGTTGCAAAATAATTGGATCAATGAAATAAATCATCTGATCTTGGTATGCTTTGATAAGGTTAGATGAAGCCATAATCACAATTTTGCAAAGAGCGATTCTTGGATTCTTCAAAGACTTAACTGTCAAAGTGGTTATATTACCCAGTATAGGAAGCATGGCTTCCTTGTAAAAAATTGATAATCGATGCACACAGTTTAGTTCTTTACAAACCACAATCCAGTCCTTAGAGTCGAGCCTGTCTAACATTGTAATAATATTGTTGCATTGAGATCCCGAAGAGATTTCCTCAACATTATTTCTATCCATAAAGGATCCTACCCAGACTGGTTTAAAGTGAAAATCCAATCAATCACAAAAATGAGCAACAAACGAGAGCGTTTCAACATCAAAATCCACTTCTGTGACAACGTTTAACCCATTGACGTTTGATGCATATGACTGGAACCCCAACTTCGGGCCTTTAGGCTTCAGGGAAGGGAGGGGTGGCTATTGAAATACCTCGGTCGGTCAAAATCCCCGAAGTGGAACCCAACGCTTACGTATAACCCTGTTCTAGCGATTTTCTCAGCGTGTAGTGCACCCCTTTTGGGCCTCCTCGTGAGCTCCTCCTCTATGTGACTTAATTATCTACGCTTGGGCGCCGGGTCTCGACTGACTCTCATAACATTATGAGATATGGACGATGATTCACATAGTGCACCCACGTAGGCGATCACGCAATTCCCAATGCTTTCCATTCATCTTCCTCCAACAGTGTGTTCAATAGAATTTTTTGAAGAATAGCATCCGACAGCATAAGATGTTTGTACTCATAAAAATTATCATCGTAGTACTTTTATGAATACTGAATATCATTAATGGCTTGTTCCCATTGATCACGTTCCATTCTTATCTTCAGAAATGGATGGATGGATGGAAAGAGCAGATGAAGAATATATTGGATCGCGTCGGAAAAATGTAATGATGAATGAAGTTGGGCGATTGTCTTCTGAGCAGACACTATACTCTCCATGTTTGCTTGATCAGAACCATACTTTGAAACCTTACTCTCTTTGTGTTTATCTCGAATGTTTGGTTGCCTAAATGAGAAATATGGGAGCCATCACGATGAGCCTTTTCATCCAATGAATATGTTGATCCTTATGAAAACAGGCATTTGGATTCACGCACCTGTGAAAACAGGCATCTGGAAGCATTCACTCTCCAAAACAAAAACCTGTGTGTGTTGTGGTAGTTGATTTGTGGATTTGATGGTTCGACTAGTAAAGATTTGGCTTCCTTTGCTAATTCTAGAAATGGCACCTGTTTTACTCGGTGTTGTCGATGTTTGGACAAATGGTGCATTTCTTTGGTCCTCATGTGGATTCTCTCCTTGGAGTCTTGTGTGAGTTTTCTTGTGACTTGGCATATGTGTGGCTTACGGTGGATAGTTTGGAGATTGGTCATGAAGGGTAGTGGACCCAACAATTTTTACAAAAGAGAATTGGTGCAAAGATTTGGCTAAACGATTTTTCTCTTTTTTTACCAAACTCTAAATAAAATATTAATTTTAAATTATATAAAATAATTTTAAAATAATATATAAAAAAAAAACTTGTAGTTTGGTTTTATAATTTGACACTTTTAGACTTATTTCGACAATCAAGGAATTGCAAAGTAAGAGCAAATAAGAGACTTTGGGAAACTTTAAAGCTTTGAGATTTTGGCCAATTGTGACGCAAGGCTTTGAGATTTTGACGGTAGAGAAGATTGGTGAAAATGGCGATAGGTTTAGAGGTTTTACTGCAGCGGGAAGGTTTGCGCCAGATGACACAAGGATTTAACGGTTAAAAAATCTTACGCTAGGCGACAAGGTTCTAAAGCTAGCTGGCACAACTGACATAAATTTTGGTGAGAGACACTAAGTTTAGAAATTTTCAATATTTGTTCCAACATACGCTCAATCTAGGGATGGTGCTTTCCTGCAAAGCGCCAAGAACAATAGACCACGTGCCTTCATCCATTGGAAGACCTGAAATCAACCTTATCAAATTCCGAACCCAGTCATTTTACTTGCGTCTTTCTGAAACAAAAACTTCTTATGCATTCATTGGGCTATGGAGTCACAATGCCTTAAAACATAACCGTACTGGATGGTGAACTGAAATGTGAACTTCTTAACTAGAAACATACTGAAAAACCACCATTGTACTCTAATGCTCGAAGTCAAGCTTATTTATATACATCACGTACTATAACTGGTATCACTGCTTTGTTCAAGTATAGGAAAATTTCCAAATCAACAAAGCAAATATCTGACTAACCAATTTAATTATGATTCCATCCTTGAGCACAAAAATGACAGGAGCAACTACGAATTTCGAAACATACCTTGGGAGCAGGTACTTACAGTTTTGAAAATCAGACCTCAAGAAGTCGGAAATAAAAATTTCAATGCCCCATTTTGACTCCATATAAACTGCTTTTGGATCATAGAAGGGAAGAGATATACCACTTTTTCAATTAATCCATACTTCCTCCTGCTGGGCAAGCTATGTGAAGTGCCTTTGTGCACTTTGCCCACTGCTGATTTTTTCTTCTTCTGGCACAAAAATTTCACATTGAAACTTACTGGTCTATTGATCAATAGTTGCTAAACATGGGGGAGAGATCAACTGTTCTAGTAACCCCTACTTATATCCTTCCTCTGATGTCCAAAAATCTTCTTGATAACTATCATACATAGGATGATTTCTTTTATGATGCTGCCGGATGCTTTCTTGTTGAATAAAAGTTTCTTGCTGCTCATCGTCTTCAGAAACACTTTCATCATATTCATTAAACAAAGGAGGTCTGTCGTAAATTTTCGTGTGCGATGAAGAATAAATCTGCTCTTCTTGATCTTCTAGATACTCATCATAAATAGGCTTCTCATAGCACGTTCCAGAACATTGACTTTCAGAAATTTCTGTTTTGTGAGGATCTAGAAAAGATGGCTGAATATCAACATACTGATTTTCATGAGGTTTTACAACAGTGACCATACCTGAAATATCAATTACATTTGGATGGCTACAATCCTCCTGAAACTCTCCATTAAATGGATTTTTGTAAACATACAATTCGTCATATTTCAGGGCCTTTACTTGATCATGAAACTGATAAGGAAGGGATTTTTCCATAGCAAAATGACTATGTTCTATATCAACAAACAATGATTGTATATGGTCTTCCATAAGTTGTTGATCTTCATGAAGATCTAGACCAATGATTTCATCATCATGTTGTACAATTAAACTATTTTCAACATTATTAATATTAAAAAACTCATTATGAACGTATTCCTCTTGAACAACAAAATTAAAAATAGAGTCATATATGAATGAGCTTGAATCTAGCTCTTCATCTGAAAAGGCGTTTTCATCCTCATCGCTGTAGAAGATCTGGTTGCGATCGGTTTGAAAGCCTTCTGACCTTTTTGCTTCATCTTCATGGAGTTTGGTTTGATATTCTTCTTGAATATGATCACAAGAGCTATCATATTCATCTTCTTTATCAACAAACTCTTCCTCATGTTGGTCATCTTCATCAACTTGAGAAATTTCTGCTATTCCTTCCTCCTCTTCAAGAGGATTTGTTTGATATTTTTGTTTTATGAATTGTATATTGCAACAATCTTCAAAAAGGAGTTCAGCTGAATAGATCCTCTTACAATGTTGATGAAAATCTGTGTGAAAATCTTTCAATGAAGGAAATACTGGAATGGGGTAAAGATTTATACCAGAGTCTAGCATCTCTTTCCAATGAAAACATAAACAGTTTCATGAGGACATCTTCATGGTGTACATCCAATTCATCCATGAGCTTGTAAAATTCAAACAAGTGTTGAGTAGGATTGTCGTCCACATATCCTCCAAATTTAGGAAGGACGTCTTCCCAAATTTTACTGTCTGGAACAACGTTTGGAAAACCATAAACATTTTCAAAGTCCAAAGGAGCAAACATAGCAACAATCCAAGCAACGAACGAATTTGACATTTTGAAACCAGTGGAGTCACCAATGAATCATGTAGAGTCTTCGAACTAAGGAGTCGCCAGGTGAATGATCACAGCCAATTGAAGGCCTATCCCTTGTTCACCATCAAGGAATAGATCTAAACTTTTGTCGTATCCCAGGGAAGATAACTTCGTTTCTCCATCCCCGACAATGGCGCTAGAAAATGTTGTCGTAAGAGTTGACTCTAGGGTGTAATAGAGCCAAGCCTTAGTACATTTTGAATGAAATAATAATTTGTTGATTGATCAGTCATATGAGGCTTCTAGAACTAGGTCTGAAACAAGCCTTTCAATCATTTATAAATCAGAAACGAAAAGGCATGACCTCGTTTGCCTAATTTAATTAATTTAAGGAAGATGGATAGAAGATAGGGGATGAAGAAGATTGAAACAAAGAGTTAGGTATATAATTCTGATAACTCAACTGAGGAATGACAAATAGATTCAAAAAACAACCATGCATATATATAACTTGTAATCTAGGCAGACACAATAAAGCTACAGGTCTTGTTTTGCTCACAACATAAACATAGGAAAAGTTGATCCTAACAAGCTACCCAATAAATGACTACAACAGAGGTATTATTGAATTAGAGCCATTACAAGATGAATATGAAAAAGAGGAAGAAATAATGAATGTAAATCTTAAGAATACGATACAAGAAAAGACAAAATTACAGAGTGACGAGGTATAAAATCTCTTAGATTCTGTTCTATATTTGCTGAAGGAAATGACATTACAAACCCAGCCCCCAAAAGGCTCTTGGGATGTCCGCCCCCCCCCACCCCCTCCCCTTCTAATCAATCTACCATTTATCTATTTTTACAAATTTGATTTCAATTGAAAAAACCCTTGGATTACCCACAACCTCTGCATACGTTATTGATTTTCAATTAGATTTGCTGGCGCTTCTTCTGACTATTCATTTTCTCCCGGATGTATTTAACCTCTTTTGTTCATACATTTATTCGCAGTTACCATAATCATTGACACTCAGATTCCGTTACCATCTACTTCTCAAAACTCTCCAGCTATGCCAATGACTTTGGTTTTGTTTCAATAAGAAGGGCAACCCTTCTTGTTGTGTGCTCACTGTTCAACAATTTTTAAATATGCCCTTGAGGCACTTACCAGATAGCCCAAAACTACAATTTATGCAGCTTGAAATCCATAGGTACAAGTCCACAAATTAATGCCAAATCTGTTCCATCTCATCTGTTCATTTGCTACCTGCGCGCGAATATTTAGAAGCTCGACTTCTATCTTTTTTCTTTGGCATAGGGCGTTTTTATTTGGATTAATACTCTAAGACATATTCTTTGTTCCCCTTCGCACCCAACCTATGAAGACTCCTGCATATACACATAGACACCTTAGCTCGAATGTGTGGATTCATGTGCTTGACATAGAGTTCCAATTTCTGTAGTAGTAGATTAGGAGAAATACACGTAGTTGTCATCATCAATGCTTTCTCAACAGCTTCACATACAAAGCGTTTGTCTTGAGAGGTCTTCGGAAAAAGTTGCAAAAGCATTGGATCAATGAAATCAAGCATCTGATCTTGGTACGCTTTGATAAGGTCAAATGAAGCCATAATCACAATTTTGCAAAGAGCGATTCTCAGATTCTTCAAAGACTTAACTGTCAAAGTGGTTATATTACCCAGTATTGGAAGCATGGCTTCCTTGTAAAAAATTGATAATCGACGCACATGGTTCAGTGCTTTACAAACCACAATCCAGTCCTTAGACTTGAGCCTGTCTAACATTGTAATAAGGTTGTTGCATTGAGATCCCGAAGAGATTTCCCCCGACATTAGTTCTATCTGTAAAGGAGCCTACATAGACTAGTTTAAAGTGAATATCCAATCAATCACAAAAATGAGCAACAAATGAGAGCGTTTCAACATCAAAATCCACTTCTATGACAACATTTAACCCATCGACGTTTGATGCGTATGACTGGAACCCCGACTTCGGGCCTTCGGGATTTAGGGAAGGGAGGGGTGGCTATTGAAATCCGTCCATCGGTCAAAATCTCCTAAGTGGAACCTGACGCTTACATATAACCCTGTTCTAGTGATTTTCTCGGCATGTAGTGCACCCCTGGGCCTCCTCGTGAGCTCCCCCTCTATGTGACTTAACGCTCGACGCTTGGGCACCGGGTCTCGGCTGACTCTCGGAACATTATGAGATATGGATGATGATTCTCATAGTGCACCCACGTAAGCGATCACTCAACTCCCAACGCTTTCCGTTCATCCTCCTCCAACAATATGTTCAACATAAATGTTTCAAGAATAACATCCGACAGCGTAAGATTTCTGTACTTGTAAAAATTATCATCGTAGTACTTTTATGAATACTGAATATCATTAATGGCTTGTTCCCATTGATCACATTCCATTCTTATTTTTAGAAATGGATGGATGGATGGAAAGAGAAGATGAGGAATATATTGGATCGCGTCGAAAGAATGTAATGATGAATGAAGTTGGGCGTCTGTCTTCTGAGCAAACACTATACTCTCCATGTTTGCTTGATCAAAACCAGACTTTGAAACCTTACTCTCTTTGTATTTATCTCGAACGTTTGGTTTCCTAAATGAGAAATACGGGAGCCATCACGGCGAGCCTTTTCATCCAATGAATATCTTGATCCTTATGAAAACGGGCATTTAGAGGCACTCACACACCTGTGAAAACGGGCATTTGGAAGCATTTATTCTTCAAAATAAACACATGTCTGTGTTGTGGCAGTCGATCTATGGCTTTGACGGTTCGACTAGTAAAGCTTTGGCTTCCTTTGCTAATTCTGGAAATGGCACATGTTTTACTTGGCGCTGTCGATGTTCGCACAGATGGTGCATTGCTTTGGTCCTCACGTGGATTCTCTCCTTGGAGTCTTGTGTGAGTTTTCTTGTGACTTGGAATGTGCGTGGATTACAATGGATAGTTTGGAGATTGGTCGTGAAGGGTAGTGGACCCAACAATTTTTACAAAAGAGAATTGGTGCAAAGATTTGGCTAAACAATTTTTCTCTTTTTTTACCAAACTCTAAATAAAATATTAATTTAAAATTATATAAAATAATATAAAAAAAAAAAAACTTGTAGTTTGGTTTTATAATTTGACACTTTTAGACTTATTTCAACAATCAAGGAATTGCGAAGTAAGACCAAATAGGAGACCTTGGGAAACTTTAAAGCTTTGAGATTTTGACGGTAGAGAAGCTCAACGAAAACGACGATAGGTTTAGAGGTTTTACTGCAACGAGAAGGTTTGCGCCAGATGACGACAAGGTTCTAAAGCTAGTTGACACAACTAACATAAATTTTGGTGAGAGACACTAAGTTTAGAAATTTTCAATATTTGTTCCAACAAATCCCATGGAAGAATTTTTGAGTCAAGAGTTTAGAAGAACACAATAAATGGAAATATCCAATGAAATATGTCATAGGTGCAATTGTTTGTCTCACTTTCTTTCCTTAGAAGGGAGAAAATTTGCCGAGTGTAAAGAAAAAAATAAGCATTGCTAAGATAAGAACAAATTATCATGAGATCCATAGTAAAATTGGGCATTGGTCAATTCCTAAAACGCCATGGGATGAAAGAGTG